>CM070726.1:23176252-23423959 GCA_036346275.1 Otatea glauca
CCTTCATCGCTCCAGGTCTCCGTGTCAGAGAGTTTGATGTCATCGAGTGTGGCGAGAACACGGTAAAAGAGCTTCTGGTTCTTCGAGAAGTTGCGATACATCTTCGCACGCGCTGGGTCACGAGCTGGAGGCTTCTTGTTGCGGTTCTTATCGGTGTAGTCATTTTTTCCTGAATCGGCGGCGTCGTTCTTACCCTTCTCCAACTTGGGGCAGTTTGCTCGAATGTGGTTGGGGCCACCACACTCGAAGCAGGTGATCGTGCCACCTCTCTTCCTCTCTCTCTCACCCTCTTGTATGCATGAGAGAATTTGCGAGCCAAAAGAGTAAGCTCATTTTCTGGAAATTTTTCCAGTTGGTCATCGCTTAGTTCGCAAAGGGCGGAGAGGGAAAAATGAGCAGAAGAATCAGAGATGGATCCAGTGAGATCGGTGACCAAGGCCATCGACTGAGTTTCGTATTGTGAGAGACGATGTCAATCTCATGAGACTTGAGTCGGGAATATAGCCCGTCAAGAGTCAAAGTCGACAAGTCGGTAGTGTCCTTGATGGTGGTCACCTTCATATCCCATACTCGAAGATTGAGTGCGGTCAAGAAATGTCGAGTATTATCTGAGTCAGGGTATATGCAACTGACTGCTCGGAGGTCGCTTAAAATCTTTGTAAAATGACCAAAGCACTCGTTAAGACTCCCCCCAGCATGTTGTTCAAATTTGTTGTAATCACGCTTGAATTGGTCCTGTCTCACCGTTTTAATTTGAGTGGTGCCCTCATGGTAAGCATTGAGGGTCACCCAAAGCTGATGAGCAGAACGGAGATGAGAAATTCTATCATACTCACTGCAGCTAAGACCCTCTATGAGGATGTTCCTTGCCTCAGCGTTTGCCTCAACGTCGACCATATTGCCAGCCGTGACGTTTTCATCGGAAGGAACCTCATACGGGAGTTTCACCTTTTGCCATATCAAGAAGCCCTAGGCAGTGATGTACGACTCTATTCTCGACTCCTAGAAAGGAAAATCAACTCCAGAAAAGATAGGAGGCTTGGTGGAGCAAGATCTATGGAAGAGCAAAACCGGCTCTCATACCAATTGAAGGATCGAGATGGTGATCAGAAGGAGGGTGAATGATCGGAAATAAAAATTTTCGTAGACAAAACAATCCAAATCAAGCCCTCAAACAAAACAATCAAAGGAAGCAAATTAAAAGGAGGATTTTTTCCTGTGAAGCCGGTATGACCGAAGATCGGTATGACCGGAGAGGGTGCGGTATGACCGGGCTCAAGAACAGCAAGAAAAATCAGCAGGAACTCCAAAAGAAAAAATGATCCAACTTTTGATTGGATGGTCAAAAACTGAAACTTGGTAGATGTGATCCTAAGGATATTAGGAACTTATTCTAACCTTCAATTGCAAGGATTGATGTCAAAGTTCTGACCTTTTTACCCGTGAAGGAAGAACACATCAAGTTTGAGCAAAAACTCAAGAACTCGATCTAAGACTTGCCCGTGGGGTTTTGATGATCAAGATAACCTTGGAGGACCTCCCACATGTCACAGCAAGTAAGAACACAAGTCCAAAAACTCCACAAACACGATCTTGAAAAATAAACCACTCAAGTACACAAGACCGATTTCTTGCAAGAAAGATGCATAGATTGCCTAGATGATTGGGGTATGATCTGAAGAAGATTCATCCATCAATCAACATCCTCGGCATAAGAAGCAAAATCATTTAGAAGGAGAGGAGGCAAATCCAAAAGCACGTAGAAGGAGGGGAGGCAAATCCAAATTACATGAATGTAAATTGCAAAAATTTAAGTGCAGAATTTAAATGCTGAATTTAAATGTGTAAAGTAAATTCAAGCATAAGAGAAAATGATTTGCATTTCTGGAAGGGAGGTTTACAAAGCCTCACAACAAAGTGGGCAAAGATCAAAGGAGCACAAAACCTCTAAAACCTTCAAGAGGAGGAAGGCCACCCCTCCCCCTCTATTAATACTACTCTTGGGCCACCTACAACCCTTGGATGAGTCCCTCAACCCTAGGGCACTCTATCAAGGGCTAGGATTGACCCACTCACATAGCCATGCAAGGGCTAACCCAAAATCCACACACATAACGGGTTTTCTTGCACGGTTTTCAAAGCACACTAGCTAGACCCGCTATCCTATCAACTAGACTGCAATCCGATGGCCTTCCTTGATCCATGCAGTGTCTAGCTAGCATCTTCTCCTTTCCTTGTCTTCTTGGCTTGCCACGATTCCGACTCCGATCATCTTCCAGCAATCCCCGACCGTTTGGACCTCTAGCGCACCTTGCCTAGTCTCAGTCACCCTTCGCCTCACCATGATCTAGCTTCGTCGTCCTGCAACTATTAAAACAAGGAAACACCTCACATAGCAATGTCCAAAAGATATTCAATCAAATTCATCAAAAATCACAATTTCAAATTCATTCTTACTCATAATGGCCGTTGTTACCGCCCCCTGGTCGGTAGCACTGCTCACCGGTCATACCGACCCTGGCCTGTATGATCAGCCTGCAAAGACTTGAAAATCCCTTCTCTGAAAAAAATCACACTGGCCTAGGACCGGTATGACCGCACATGGCCAGTGCTACTACACTCAGGCCGGTAGCACTGCCAGCCGATCATACCACCCCCTGGCTAGTATGACCGGCAATGCTAGCCAAATAGCAATCTTTTTCTTCAAATACACTTTCCAACTCAAATCAAAACACCACATGCTTAATTAATTTCAATAACTCATCACACACAAGGATAGACCTCCACATGGTCTTTCACAGCTGCTCCAGTCCATCTCCACCGTCCTCGCCTATCTCTTGGTGTTGCCCACGTCGCCCTCTTCCAGACTCCCGTGGTAATGCGCCCGATCCGGTTTAGTTTCGCTGTAACCCGCGCCTTCTATCTCACGTCCGGCGAGATAGCGTCGCCGCTCACCATCGTTCCTCTCGCCAAGCCCTGGCCGTCCGATCGTCAGCTTGCACATCAGATCTAGCCACTCCATTGCCGATCGTCGTGATGCTTCTTTGCCGTTCGATTCGGCCGTGCCGCTGGATGCGCGACACGCGACCAGCCCGCATCAACGCCTCGTCAGCCGTCGCATCAGCCCTATCGCCCGCATGTCATCTTGTCATCAATGACGTTGGCGACGACGTCAGCCCTAGCGCTATTCCCGTGAACCCGGTCCACCATAGACCGAGCCAAATCTGTGCACATGGTCTATAGACTAGGGGCCCACATGTCAGCCAAATGTGGATTTCTGGATTTATTTTATTTTCAAAAAATTAATTGCTGACATCAGCATGACGTTATTAATTGATTTTCCAGTAGAAAAGTAAATTAGAAAGTTCAGTTTTTCTCTTGTTCAGTCTTTTTATCTGAATTTAATCTTTTGGAGGCCCATTCTTTTTCATACAAACTCCGATTGAGGCGATTCAAGTTTCTAAATTTTTCTAAAATCAAGCTCTACCTTCTAGAGCCATTTATTTTCAATTTTGAGCTTGTTTGTGTCTCTTTTTGGTATTTATTTGTATTATTGCTTTCTTTTCTGGTAGACGCTAATTCCGAGGGAGCGAACAGAGAATTTGAAGACCAAGACACAACAATTGATTAGCAGGGCAAGTCGTAACCTTTGATCATGTTGAACCTATGTTTGCAAAAGTAATTTATTTTATACAATTGCGTGCTATTTGTGTATCAATGATTAATTGTTGGAAATAGCTATATACCTAATTGACATTATGCCACCTTGATTATTGGAATACCATGTATCCATCGTTAACCCTAGGTTGAGACATTATTAGTTGGACATGATCATATTACCTACATTGGGTTATCATAGCTATGCTTAGACTTGCTTAGTTGTACAATGGGATTCATATCGCTTGTGAATTAATGTTAATCTTGACTTAATGAGATATTGAATCGTGGCCGTTAGCCACTGTTGTAAAACTTATGTACCATGGCAGGGTGTGCCACTGGTCTTGGTTGAATGAATTTGTTTTCCCTCGGGCAAGTGATCATGCAATAAAGGGGGTGCTTTTAGCACATTTGGGATGTGGATGTCTTGTCTGAGACAACTTAAGGACTTAATCTTGTGTGCCATTGAACTGGGCCTAACCGTACAACCACAAGTCTGGTATGGGACAGACCTAGCTGATTAATTTGCCACTTGGTAGTGTGGGTTCTGGGATGGATGGGTTGATTCACATGGCTCAAGATGGGGCCCTAAACGGTGAAACATTAGGGGACAGTACCGAGTTTAGACAGAACATTGTAAAGGCTTTGTCATGATATCTCTGTGGCACACCAAAGGAAGTGTGCTAATGACGTTGCACAAAGAGATAATCATGTCTTGTGGGTAAAGTAGTACAACCTCTGAAGAGTGTAAAACTATTCAAATAGTCGTGTTCGCGGTCATGGGCATGCCCAAGAATTTCACATAAGGTATAGAGTGTTTTTATGATATATTGGAAGGTGTTATTGATGGGATGTGAAGGTGGAGTGCACTGCTGTTTTGTTGTCTAAAGTTATACCGTTGAATTTAGTGGTTTGATAATTCTTTTAGATGGTGTAGGGTGATGCCTCGCCATTATGTTCATGTTGTCTACCATTGATTTATCAGTTATTTTTTATCTTTTCATAAATATTCTTTTATTCTATTTATTGTGTTTAAATTCAAGTTATTGCTTTCTGCAAAAGAACCGTATGACTATTCTTTAGCAAGCCTTGCATGAATATATTGCATCATTTCCCTACGGCTTGTTGAGTACTCTTTGTACTCATGGCTTTATGCCTTTGCTGATCAGTTACTGAGGAAGGGCCAAGAAATAATGAATATCATGAGGAGGAATATTATGAAGACTATGTGGATTAGGAAGTCGTTCCCCAGACGATTGCCTGTGCCATGTCGAATGGCCTAAGTTATTTTATTTTCGCTGCAATAGTTTATTTGTTTCTTAAGCCCTTAAGGCTTAGTGGTGTAAACTTTGACTATAAAGTATGTTGCTTTATTTAATAATAATTTACTTCTTTCTTAGTTAATTCTTTGTATGGAATGATATTTCATCTATGTTGCCACTGTGTGCACTAGAGTGATCCTGGACTAGTGCAGTATACACAAAGGGTTTTGGATTTGTAAATCTGGATCCCGACACTCGGCGAATAGGAGTTTATCGATTTAAGTCATCTATTGTATAGGGTATTGGCTCAAGAAGGCCTTTTTACTGATAATAGAGGCTTTAGGGACAAGTTAAGGCTAATAATAACAATAGAGATAAGGAAAAGGCTAAGGTTAACCTTGTTGAATATTGTTCGAGCGAATCTTCTGAAGATGACGATGCAAAAATAAATATAGCCGAGTGGGTTAAGGTGTCTAAGAAATCCCTGGTCTGTTGTTGGCTCAAGCCGACTAAGAATAAGTCAGAAATAAAATACGCTTTTGATGTCTCTAAGTGTGAACGCATTTTTGACTTATTGTTGCAAGAAAAGATTATAAGGTTGCCCGAGGGCATGTCATACCATTGGCTGACGAAATAAAAAAGTGAAGGTATTGTAAATGGCATCATTCTTTTTCTCATAATACTAACGATTGCAATATCTTCTGACAGCAGATACAATCGGCTATTAAGGATGGCCGACTCAAGTTTACAGAGGAGCCGACTATGCAGGTCGACGCCAATCCTTTTCCGATAAACATGGTTCAATGCTCTGGAAAAGGAAAGGAGCCGATGCAAGATGCAGGGTCAAAGGCCGCTCGACATGTTGATGTTCAACCGACTTCAAGCGTCAAGGAGACTTTAAAAATTACAATCGGCTCACTACAGATAGAGACCAACCGTGAAGGGAAAAGCTCAAGAACCATCAAGCCTAAAGGAGACTTGCAAATTGGCAAGTGGCATCAGGTGGAGAGATCATCGTCACCACGCCAGCCAATTCACAAGCCCAAGCCAACTTTCTCCCAGTTGCTTGAAAAATAAGAAAGGAGAAATAATAGGCATGTTATCCTGCGCATCGGCCAGATAACTTATATTGGCCCAATAATTTAGAAAAAGCTCATCAACGATGCCCCTTCTAGCAATTTTGTTGGGAGAGGGGTCAGCTTTGTCGTCCCCATATACGTGCCCAATGGAACACTATCTTCATCAAGGTAACTGGCCAAGGCGATCGGCTAAAGATAGAATATCTAAGCCAATCCAGGATCGTTTTGATGAAAGTCACAAAAGGCCAGTCCATGAAAGGGTTTCTGCACCAAATTAGGCTCGAGTGCAAGCAGAAGAGGGGTCAAGCTCTATGGCCCAGGTCGATCTAGTTGAAAAAATACGAAAGCCGATCGAACCTAAGCCAAGATGGTGTCCTTCGGATCTTAGCCGATCACAAAGGAGATAACTTCAAAGGTTAAGGACCCAAGAGATGAGGGAGGCCGAGCAAGAAAAACAGAGAGACCAAGCTTTTAATGAACTCAGACAGATTAAGACGACTAAAAAGGAGTGGAGGAAAAATGAGCCAGTTGAAGAAAAATCTAATTCAATTGATGACCTAGATTCACCTATGGTTAGGGATGACACTCCACCGATGGACATCAATATGGTGTTCATATTAGTGGCCGAGTTCAAAATAAGAACTGTATCAGCCATGGAGACATTTGCTCAACTATGCTTAGGAGCTCAAGACGCAATTTTTGAGAAGCCTCAAGATGATCATCAGCATTTGAAGCCATTACATTTAAAAGGGAACATCAATGGAAAGCCGATATCAAGAATGCTTGTCGACAGCGGAGCAACTGCCAACTTAATGCCATACACTACCAGCAAGAAGTTGGGCAAGTCCGATGAAGATCTTATTAAAACTAATATTGTTTTAAATGATTTCACAGACGATCCCACTAAAGCAAAGGGGGTCATGGTGACAGAGTTAAGAGTGGGTAGCAAGACATTGCCAAACGCTTTCTTCGCAGTCAACGCTAAGGGGAATTACAGTGTTTTGCTTGGGAGAGATTGGATTCACGCTAACTGTTGCGTACCATCGACTATGCACCAAATGCCCATCCAGTGGAACAGGGACGAGGTTGAAATAATCCAAGCTGATACATCGGCTTATATTGCCTTGGCCAGTTCAGATGCAAATTGGCAACACGAGTATGCTGAATATATATCGGGTAAAGCCCTAGACGACTGTGATTTCATTTGCATCAATAAGACAGGGCTTCTTCCGATCAACGTGAAGCCAAGTACACTCAATCAGACTGACAAAATCTTGCGCCGATGGGGTCCAAGTCAAAAGTGAAGGCTTTACAAGACAAAATACAAAGCTATCGGCAAATAACGGATAGCTGTAAGGCCATTGAAGATTTCCAAGAAATCAAGAAGTTAGGCCAAGATTTCACATCGATTGATTTATAAGAAGAAGTCGATATAGGCGATGGTGATAGGAAAAGACCAACTTTTATTAGTTCAAGGTTAGCTGCAGATTATAAGAAAAAGTTGGTCAAGATTTTAAGAAATTATAAAGATTGTTTTGCTTGGAAATATCATGAGATACCTGGTTTAAGCCGACAACTTGTTGAACATCGGCTACCTTTAAAACCAAGTTATCGGCCGTTTAAACAGTCTCCTAAATGATTTAATCCGGCCTTGTACAATATTATAAAAGGGGAAATTAAGTAATTACTGGAGGCCAAGATTTATCAAGTCTTGCCGATATGCTGAGTGGGTTTCCAATATAATTCCTGTCAAGAAGAAAAATGGTAAACTTAGGGTGTGTGTTTGATGTACAATTGTTCCCGATCTTTCGATGAGAGCAACAACTTCAATTTGGTGGAACAGACTTTGACAATCCGACTACAACGTACGACAATGATGCGCCTTAGCAATCGCTAAACCAACTTTGGAGGGTTATTGATCTTGCCATGGGCACGATCAACCTGAACACAAGATTCAATTCCTGCAAACAACCGAAGAACAAGCAAGAACAATAGCAAAAGCAATCTAAAATTGCAAACAAGAATTGAGGCTCACGATAATATAGATCAAAAGGTGGGGTTCCACGAAGTAGTCTCAACAGGCGATCGTTTGACACGTCTAGAGGACAATCTAGTTTGGCACTAGGCTAAAACTATGCTAAAAAACCCAAGTGTCTAAAGCAGCGGCTACTAAGTATATGAGATGGAGGGACATGAGAGGGTCTAGCTAGGGTTGTGTGCGGCCAGCGGGGTGCACACAACCTGGGCTTGGGCCCCCACACGCTTACAATGCCTGAAACAGCCTAAAACAGTATTTTAGTACATTATTTTGATGATTTTGGCTGATCCATGATGAATATACGGCTTAGACTAGACCCACTGGAAAGGTCTCGTTGTTAGCTTTCAAACTAGCACAATAACTCCTCCATTGGACTTCGTATGAGGGAGATATGTCCGTTTTAATGCAAGACTGTCTACTGACTCTGAACCAAACTCCTCTTTGCTTCTCTTTGTGTTGCTGCCATCATCTCCATTCTTGATTCCTTGATTCCTATGCTCCATAGCTTATCTCTTGTATCCATGCTTATTCCATCATTCCTGAGTATCAAGTAACAACTTGATTTAGGCAGCATCAAATCCTTAGCAAAATTAATATTATCCCCTAGGAATGAAAATACCTGATAATTGAGTTGACGAGCACGAGCTCTAGTGAGTGGTCCTTGTATTGTTGGAGTCATGGGGTGTAGTGGGTGTAACAGTGGAGGAGATGTCCTCATCATCCCCCCTTCTTGATTCAAAGTCGTCCTCGACGGTAGCTCGTCTTCTTCACCCAAGTATGGCTTTAAATCTGTAATGTTAAATGTGGTACTGACCCCAAACTCTGCAGGCGGATCAAAAGCTTATATGCATTATCATTAATATTTTTCAACACTTGAAATGGACCGTCGGCGCGAGGCATTAATTTTGCCTTGCGCAAATCAGGGAACTTGTCTTTTCTCAAATGCAACCAAACAACACCATGTTCAAATGTAACATGTTTCCTACCCTGACTACCAGCAAGTTTATATTTAGCATTCATGCGCTCAATATTTTATTTTATTATCTCGTGCATTTTCAGAAGTAGTTCAGCACGTTGTTTGGCATTAAAATTAACCTTTTTCGAAGATGGGAGAGGCAGCAAATCAATTGGTGCACGAGGAATAAAACCATACACAATTTCGAAAGGGCACAACTTAGTGGTAGAATGCACTGAACGATTATAAGCAAACTCAATATGAGGCAAGCATTCTTCCCATATTTTCATATTCTTCTTTAAAACAGCCCTAAGCATAGTGGATAAGTTTGATTAACCACATCGGTTTGTCCATCAGTTTAGGGATGACAAGTAGTACTAAATAAAAACTTAGTCCCCAATTTAGACCATAAATTTCTCCAAAAGTGGGTAAGGAACTTAGTATCACGATCAGAAACTATAGTATTTGGCACACCATGCAAGCGAACAATTTCACGAAAGAACAAATCAGCAACATTAGTAGCATCATCTCTTTTATGACATGGAATAAGATGTGCCATCTTTGAGAATCTATCCATGACAACAAATATACTATCCCTCCCCCTTTTCGTCCTAGGCAATCCTAAAACAAAGTCCATAGAAATATCCTCCCACGGAACGCTAGGAACAGGAAGAGGCATGTATAAACCATGAGGATTTAAGCCGTGACTTAGCTCTTTGACATGTAGTGCAGCGAGCGATGTAACGCTCGACATCCCGTCTCATCTTCGGCCAAAATAAATGAGCAACGAGTATGTCCTCTATCTTCTTGACGCCAAAGTGTCCCATAAGTCCTCTTCCATGCGCCTCCTGTAACAACAACAGACGAACGGAGCTATCTGGGATGCATAGCTTGTTATCTCGAAACACGAACCCATCGTTAACGATGAATTTGTTCCAAGTTCATCCTTTTTTGCAATTGAGCAATATTTCTTTAAATTCAACATTATGCTCACATTGCTCCCTAATTGTCTCCAAACCAAAAATTTTGAAGTCAAGCTGTGAAAGTATAGTATATCGTCTAGACAAAGCATCAGCAATAACGTTTTCCTTTCCCTTCTTGTGTTTGATCACATAGGGAAAAGATTCAATAAATTCTACCTATTTAGCATGTCTACGATTCAATTTGCCTTGACTTCTAATATGCTTCAAAAATTCATGATCAGAATGGATGACAAATTCTTTGGGCTATAAATAATGTTGCCATGTCTAAAGTCCGAACAAGAGCATATAATTCTTTGTCATAAGTTGAATAGTTCAGGCTAGACCCACTAAGCTTCTCACTAAAGTATGCAACAGGTTTACCTTCTTGCAACAAAACACTACCAAGTCCTGTACCACTAGCATCACATTCTAGCTCAAACATTTTATTAAAATCAAAGAGCTATAGTAAAGGAGCTTGAGTTAATTATCTTTCAAAATGTTGAAGGCTTCCTCTTGCGCGTCGCTCGAAATGAATAGAACGCCCTTCTTTGTGAGCTCGTTCAGCGGTGCGGCAATAGTGCTGAAATCCTTGACGTAGCGACAATAGAATCCAGCAAGTCCTAGAAAGCTTTGCACCTGTGTGACCGTTTTAGGAGTTGGCCAACTCTGGATAGCTTCAATCTTGACTTTATCTACTTCAATGCCCTATGGAGTAACATAGCCAAGAAATGAGACTCGATCAGTGCAAAAGGTGCACTTTTCGATGTTGCCGAACAAACGTGCATCATGTAGAGCATTAAAAACACAATCTCATGAAGGTACTAGGGGCACTAGTCAAACCAAAAGGCATAACTAATCACTCATATAACTCGAACTTAGTTTTAAATGCTGTTTTCCATTCATCGCCTAATTTCATGCGAATTTGGTGATATCCACTACGCAAGTCAACTTTAGAGAACTTAGTAGAGCCACTTAATTCATCAAGTATATCGTCTAACCTAGGAATAGGATGACGATAACGGATAGTAATATTATTAATGACTCAATAATCAACGCACATACGCCACGTACCATCTTTCTTGGCATCAAAATAACAAGGACAACACATGGACTAAGAGATTCGCGAACATACCCTTTATCAAGCAATTCTTAAATTTGTCGCTGAATTTCTTTAGTCTCCTCAGGGTTGGTACGGTATGGTGCACGATTGGGCAGCGAGGCGCCGGGAATTAAGTAAATTTGATGCTCAATCCCTCGAATAGGTGGTAATCCCGGCGGTACTTCTCGCGGAAATACATCAGCGTACTCCTGCAAAATGTTAATAACAACTGGAGACAAAAAAGATGGAATATCCTTAAATTAAAACAAGGCTTCTTTGCATATCAGACCGTAACAAATATAATTGCTAACATCTACAGCGCCAATTTCAGATTTAGTAGCAAGGAAAGTAGAACCTTTTAATTTTATTTCCTTAGAGAGACTCGGTTCAGTTTGATTCTTGTTATGAAATTATTCCAACTCGCTAGCTACAATCTGGTTTTCAGATTTAGGGGGCTCCTGATTTTTATTTTTGCTAGCTCTAGCAAGATCATCTTTCAAAATTTGTTCAAGAGTCATAGGTTGTAACATAATCTTCTTTCATTTGTCAATGAGAGAGTATTGATTTGTTCGACCATGATGCAAACAATCTTTATCATATTGTCATGGTCTACCTAACAACATAGAACATGCTTGCATAGGTACGACATCGCATTCAACATAATCATGATAAGAACCTAAAGCGAAATGTACTCTCACCATACGAGTTACCTTAAGCTTACCGCTGTTGTTGAACCATTGAATGTAGTAGAGGTGAGGATGCAGCTTAGTGGAAAGTGCTAGCTTCTCCACATCTCCATTCTGGTCAGATTATTACAACTACCACCATCAATGATTATTCGAATCGATCGCTCCTTGACGATGCCTTTAATGTGAAACAAGTTGTGGAGCTGATTTTGCTAGACACGGGCAATCTGAGCACTAAGCACACGTTGCGCAATAATACTCAAAAATTGGTCAACATCACCGGTGCTCACGTGCTCTTCTTCATGTTCTGAAATTGGATCTCCGTCTTCATGTCACTACTACAGAATGGTACATCACTATCGCTTCATCTGTGTCGGTTCTTAAGTTTTTAGGAAAAAACGATTGTGATAGATGACTTAGGAGAGGCATTAATAATAACCACTATCGGTTCTCAGGTTAGAAGTGATTGTGATGTAGCACTGAGAACATCACAATCGATTCTTATGCGAGAAGTGATAGTGATGTGCATCATCATCACTATCGGTTTCCACATAAAAAGCGATAGTGATGAGAACGTACACATCACTATCGGTTCTTATGTGAGAAGCGATAGTGATGAGAATGCACATCTGCTCATCACTATCGCTTCTTTTGTGGGAACCGATTGTGATGATAACGATCATCACTATCGCTTCTATTATAAGAACCGACTGTGATGTGCATGATCACATCACTATCGCTTTTTATATGAGAACCGATAGTGATGTGCCTCGTTAGGTTATTTATACCAGTCGAGCTGAACTCTTCTCTGTTATTGTTCCAGAGGAGATTTCTCTGCCGCCACCCAAAAAAATAGGTCATATTTTGTGTTTGGAAGCAATACCTGGGTGAGAAAATTTGAAATCCTCAAGGGTGGGTGTTAAGAGGGTAAATTTGAAGCTCTAACTTGAGGATATTTCCCCTCATTTTGCGTAATTTGTGGTTTTCTTCGAAATGTGAGCATTCCTTCAAACCCCTTTTATTTTGCACTATGTAATTTTGATATGTCGCGAAGAAAGTTTAGATTGCACTGGTATTGTGTATGTCCTATCAGATTTCACACCCTTTATTTGACAAGCACACATGTATTTAATTATCTTAATTTGTAGTGCTTTGATGTTAATATGGAATTATTATTGCTGTCACCTGATGAATGTTAGAGTTTAGGCTGCGGAACCTACGTCTCCCGTTTGAGGATGCTTGTTTATAAATATACCGAAAGAAATGGCATATTTATAAGCGAGCAGTCTCGAATTATCCACGTTCTTTGGACAGTTCGAGGATATGTGCTTCGGGCAAGATCCTGAGCTGTGTTGTACAATTGCAGAGTAGATTTCGGTAGCGTCTCCTTGGTATTCTCTAGATACACACCCCTCTTGACCTTTTGTCGAGACGTGTATATGGAGAATAGCGGGGAGATGCTGCCAAAATTTTCTCTGGAGTTGTACAACGGCTTAGGAACTTGTCCGAACCACATATCCTCGAATGGGATTAGGACCAAACCTATTTAGATATTAGGAGTCATCGTTGGTACCCCTGTTTTGTTTCGTAGTAGTCAAAAGATTTGTAAGCTACTGCACTATATAATTAGATTGTTTGATATCATTGTGCATGTGAAAAATGTATCTCTCTTATCTAGGAAATTGGAAGCTCTAAACCAGGGAAGAATCTAGGTATCGATCGGGAGTATATATTTCATATATCTTGCAGGAAATTGTCCTCTATTTTGCAAAGGTAATATTAACTGAAATAATGTCTCAATATTTCAAATAGCCAGACTTCTTTGTCGCTCGATTTTTGCTTAATTTATTGTGTGAAGTTTAATTGCAGATGAACCGTAAGGAATGGATGTATGACAAAAGTCGTGTGAGTGCTGAATTTCAGAGGGGTGTTCAGGAGTTCAAAAAAATTACCGAAGAGGACATGGTGAGGAGGGGTGTAAACTTCATATATTGTCCTTGCATTGATTGCACCAATCTGAGAAGATTTAACAACTCAGCTCAAATTGAGGACCACCTAATTCGACGTGGCTTCGTGAGGAATTACACATGTTGGATCCATCACGGGGAGGCAAGTAGTACCCTGCCGGTATGCAATGAAGTCACGGTGGAACCGGATGATGAGTTGCAGTTTGATATGTTTGAGGAGGAGAATTTGGAGCAAATGTTGCGTGATGTGGAGGGTAATTACACGGAAAGAGAGTTTGAAAAGTTTAAAAGCATGATGGAAGACGATGCGAAACCACTGTTCACAGGTTGCAAAGCAGAATGCACCAAGTTGGGTTCGGTCCTTGCATTGTTCGAACTGAAGGCAAAACACCGTTGGACAGATACAAGTTTTAATGCACTTCTAGTTCTTCTATCGGATCTGCTTCCGGAGGGAAACGAGTTGCCAACAAGCATTTATGAAGCGAAGAAGCTACTATGTCCCATGGGAATGGAAATAGAAAGGATACATGCATGTCCAAATGATTGCATCTTGTACCGTAACGCACATCAGGAGCTGCACATTTATCCAGTTTGCGGTGTGCCTCGGTACAAACAAAAGGAGAAGCGTAAGAGCCGGGGCAACGAGGATGAAGAGGTCACTAAAGGTGCACCGGCCAAGGTATTGTGGTACTTGCCCATCATTCCCCGTCTGGAGCGGTTGTTTGCAAATCCCAGAGAGGCAAAATTGTTGCGTTGGCATTATGAGTCTCGAAAGGAAGATGGCAAGCTGAGACACCCTGCTGATTCGGCTTAATGGAGAAACATCGATTGGAAACATGAGGAGTTTGGTGCCGAAATGAGGAACATAAGATTTGGGTTGAGTACCGATGGAATGAATCCGTTTGATAACATGAGTAGTCGTCATAGCACGTGGCCAGTTCTGTTGTGTATCTACAACCTCCCTCCTTGGTTGTGCATGAAGCAGAAGTATATCATGATGTCATTGCTAATCTCGGGAATCAAACAGCCGGGAAATGATATTGATGTGTACCTTGCACCCTTGATCGAGGATTTGGTAAAATTGTGGAATGAGGGGGTCATGGTGTGGGATGCGTACAAAAAAGAGCATTTCACCCTACGGGCTATGGTATTTTGCACCATAAATGATTTCCCGACCCTTAGTAATTTAGCGGGGTACAGTACGAAAGGAGCCAAAGCGTGTCCTATTTGTGAAGAGGAGATTGAGAGCCTATGGCTGTCAAACTCCAAGAAAACTATGTATATGGGTCACCGTAGGTTTCTACCTCAAAGTCATCGATACCGTAAGATGGATGACAAATTTGATGGGAAGAGGGAAGTCCGTTCGACACCGCAGCCTATGAGTGGTAGGCAAGTATATTCACGTGTACAGGATATCGATGTATAGTACGGAAAGAGCCGTAAATCTGTTCGTTCTAGGACCATTTGGAAGAAGAGGTCAATATTTTGGGACTTACCGTACTGGAAGGAGTTAGATGTCCGACATTGTATTGATGTCATGCACGTTGAGAGGAATGTCTGCGATAATTTGGTTGGCATCCTGCTGAACATACCTGGAAAGACCAAAGATGGTGTGAATGCTCGTCGCGACATGGCCTACATGGGAATCAGGCCCAGGCTTGCAGTGATAGAGGAGGATGGAAAAGGTCCGTACATCCCCGCTGCATGCTACACCCTGTCCAAGAAGGAGAAAGAAGACTTTTGCAAATGTCTCCAAGGTATTAAAGTTCCATCTGGGTACTCTGCGAACATTATGAAGCTTGTGTCCATGGGTGATTTGAAGTTGCTGGGCATGAAGTCCCACAACTGCCATGTGTTGATGACCCAAATGCTCCCAGTTGCAATAAGAAATATTCTGCCAGAGGATGTCAGGTTTGCGATCACGAAGCTGTGTTATTTCCTTAATGCGATCTCCTGCAAAGTTATTGACCCCGATGTGCTAGACAACTTATAAAGTGAGGTGGTACAGACTCTATGTCAGCTTGAGATGCATTTCCCACCATCGTTCTTCGACGTCATGGTCCACCTTGTTGTTCACCTCGTCAGAGAGATTAAGATATGCGGACCGGCATTCCTACGTTACATGTATATGTTCGAGAGGTACATGGGTATATTAAAATCCTATGTGAGGAATCGCTCGAAGCCTGAGGGTAGTATTGTCGAAGGTTATGGTATTGAAGAGGTTATTGAGTTTTGCGTGGACTATCTCGGGAAAAGACAAGCAATCGGCGTTCCTCTATCTCACCATGAGGGCAGACTTGCTGGCAAAGGAACCGTTGGGTCGAAACTAACGAGGCCACGGTTTGATATGTATTGCAAAGCGCATCTGATAGTCTTGCAGCACAGCACAGAAGTTGCAGGGTACATCGAGCAGCACAAGTCGATATTACGAGAAGAGAATCCACATATGGATGAGCTTTCCATCATGCGAGAACACAACGATAGATTTCTCACATGGTTCAAACAAAAGGCAGAGGTCTCTGTTAATGAGGCTATCAAATGGTTGGCTGACGGACCTAGATTTAATATACAGACATGGCAGGGGTACGATATTAATGGGTACACCTTTTACACTGAAAGTCAGGATAGGAAGAGTACTATTCAAAACAGTGGTGTAAGCATAGATGCTTTGTCCGATGAACATCACTCGAAAGGAGGATCCTCAATGGCAATGAACTCTTACTACGGGGTGATCGAAGAAATTTGGGAGCTCAATTACGGAATATACCAAATTCCATTGTTCCGATGTAAGTGGGTGGGACTTCCACATGGAGTGAAGGTCGACAAGAGAGGTTTTACTCTTGTGGATCTCAACAGACTCGCCTATAAAGATGACCCATTCGTACTTGCGAAGCAGGCAAATCAAGTCTTTTATGTGTGTGATCCGGCCAATCCGAGGTTGCACGTCGTCCTTTATGGCAAGCGGCGGATCGTTGGTGTCGAAGATTTCATAGATGAAGAAGAATACGACCAATTCGATGAAATACCTCCGTTTGCGGATGGGGCCTGTCTTAGCGGTGACGACGACACACACGGAAGAAATTACATGCGTGTAGATCATCAAGAAGGGTTGTATTGTAAATAACAGGAGTATATCATTGTATCAGTTGCTATGTGTTTCAAATGTTTGTATTATACATAACTATAGTATCGTGTTTGCAAAGATTAAGTGTACGTATGAAACTTTCACAATTTTTGTTAAGGGATTGTGGTATGTACCATCTACTTGAAGCAAGAAAAAGAAGGCACTCTACTTTGAGACTCTTTGAACAAAAGTCATGCCTACAAAGTGACTTTGGGCTTCTTTTTTCAATGCTAACTCTTTTTGCCAGAATCCTTTTTGGGAAAGATTTGTAGTATCACAAAGTATGTTCCTGCAAAATTTCAAAAAGTTCCAACTACGTTTGAAAAAGTCATGGCCTTTTCACTCTTTGATCAGATATTTCTACAAGTTCAGAATTCATGGTTTCTCTGGAAAACAAATAGTGCATTGAACAACATTTGTGTCAGTTTTATTAGAAAACCGATAGAGATATGCATATTTATTTGTGTCAGTTTTGTGAAAAAAACCGATAGAGATATGCATGTTTATTTTTTGTGTCGGTTTTATTCGAAAACCGATAGAGATATACCAGGTTCTTTGTGTCGGTTTTCAGAAAAAAATCGATAGAGATGTACCTTTTTCATTTGTGTCAGTTTTCTGAAACAAAACCGATAGTGATGTTTATTTTTTGTGTTCTGAGAAAACCGTAGTGATGTTTTATTTTTTGTGTCGGTTTTGTGAATAAAACCGATAGAGATATGCATGTTTATTTTTTGTGTCAGTTTTATTCGAAAACCGATAGAGATATACCAGGTTCTTTGTGTCGGTTTTCTAAAGAAAACCCGCTAGAGATGTACCTTCTTCCGAGTGACAACAAAGTGTACACTTTTAATTCGATTGAGAAGAGACCGATGGCCTACGCGATCAAGCCTCCTTTGGATCAGTAAGTACACTACTCTTATCTAACACTTTCTGTATTTAACTACGTTCATTATTTTTTTACTCGACGGCATCTCTCCAATGTATATAGGGGTTTCAAGGAATACGTCGAAGCAGGAGGGACACACGACGACGAAAAGGGCTCCAAGCTAGAGTATGTCCGCTTCAAGGTACAAGTGGCTACCATATATAAGATTTACATTTTCTGACAGATTTTCTTCATCTCTTAATTTGTTTTTCTTTCTTCACAGTGTCATCAACAGGGCAGCGACGACCGCTGTGGTTTGTACGTCATGCATCACATGGTGATCTTGATTGCCGGCTCAGAACGTTTCCCTAAGGTATATGTACATGCATAATAATACAATTAGCCTTTCACATAGAAATTTGAAAACTTAAATTAGAGCACTCGTTTTTATTTTGCAGCTTACGAATATCCCCCAGAAGAGTGTAGACAGCACTGCACTCAACAAGATACGAGACCACTTATGCCAGTGGTACTAGATAGAATGCTTATCGAAGGATGGACGGTTTAGAGATCCCAATAGCTCCTACTAGACCATATGTGAACAATATTGCATATCTGAATGCGATTGCATGTGCACTAATGGTTAAGCATGTTTGAGTCCTATTTTGTGAACGAATGTGATATGTGTTTGTTGTAACAAAGTGTTCGTGTTCTGTGAATGTGATATGTTGTCTGTAATGCTGTGTGAATGTGATATGTGCATATTGTGTGAAATATGTGCTGATTGGAGGGTGAATTTGAAGGACCATGTGGAGGTCCATCCATGTTTGTGATGAGTATTTGACTTTATTTGAGCAAGGTGTACTCAAGTTTGAGTTTGATTTGGATTGATTTTCAAAATGAAGCAATTTGAGTTGTCTCTGCCAAGAGTGGCAGTACCGGTCGTATGGACGCGGTAGTGATGAATTGGATGGTTTATTGCACATCTTTGTGAGCATTGCTATGTGAGGAGTTTCCTTGTCTTTGATGGTTGCAGGGCGACGGTGCTAGGTCATGGTGAGGCGAAGGATGACCGGGACTAGGCGAGGAGCGTCGGAGGTCCAGACGGTTGGGAGATCGCTGGAAGATGATCGGAGACGGAGTCCGGGCAAATCAAGAAGACAAGGAAAGGAGTTGATGCTAGCTAGATGCCACGTGGATCAATGAGGGCCGTCGGATTGAGGTCTAGTTGATAGGTTAGCGGGTCTAGGTAGTATGCTTTGAAAACCGTGCAAGAAAACCCGGTATGTATGTGGGTTTTGGGTTAGCCCTTGCATGGCTGTGTGTGTGGGTTAATCCTAGCCCTTAGATGAGTGCTCTAGGGTTGAGGGACTCATCCAAGGGTGGTAGGTGGCCCAAGAGTAGTATAAATAGGGGTGGAGGGGTAGCCTCCTTCCCTTGAAGGTGTTGAGGTTTTTGATGCTCCTTTGAGCTTTGCTCACATGAATGTGAGGCTTTGTAACCTCCCCTTCCAGAAATGAAAGTTTTATCCATCCACCTCTGAATTTATTTTGCGCATTTACATTATGTCTTTACTTTACGCAATTTAAATTCAGCATTTACTTTCCCGCAATTACATTCCCGCAATTTACTTTCAAGTAATTTGGATTTGCCTCCCCTCCTTATAAATTCTACTGATCTTGGATGTTTTGAGTGTGTTCATATGGTTTTACATCTCTTTTGCACTCTTGGATTGAGTATAGAACATCTTTTCTTTCAAGTTCCAACTTTGTTCAGAACTTGTTCTTCGCGCAGCAGTCAGTGTTTGATTTTTTAAAAAATATAAAAATATCCTTTTTGAGTGATTCTTGTTGGAGGAGGTGCGGGACTCTGATGTACACCTACAGAAAAATTTTGGAGTTCACTTGTTGCACCATTTGGGCGCCATGAGGTGAAAACCGATCCCCAAACTTTCTGCTCGAAGTTCTTGAGCATACTGTGTTCTTAGATTTTTCCTGTTTTTTCTGTAAGTCTTTTCGAGGAGAAATTTGGTGGAGTTCTTCACGACTCTGATGCTCATAGGGAGACAAATTCTCAGAATTTTGTGAGCTACATAAACTCACCAACCTCCTGTGCAATTTGAGGACAAGTTCTGGAAATTCTGCTTTTGCTTTTCTGAAAGTGACTTTTGTGATTTGAATTGATGTCCTTTCTAAAAGCAAGAGTTTGAATTGATTCCTCTTTATCTTAGACACTAGACAACCATGATTGTGACTCAAAAATCCCCACATATTTTATGGTACTTATCCATGCAAGCTTGGGGTACACATAGTTGTCTAGTTTTTCGGGTTTTTCACAATTTCCTTTGAGCGATCTTGTCGAGGTTTTTGTTGGAGTATTTTGGGGGAATTTTTATTTGCGACCATTCACCCCCCCTCTGTTCGCCATCTCGGTCCTTCAATTGGTATCAGAGCCGGTTCTGCTCTTTCTAGATCTTGACCGGTCTCAAGAGCCATGGCGATGGACAAATATTCCACCAAGCCTCCCATCTTTAATGGAGTTGATTTTCCTTTTTGGAAGTCCCGGATGGAGTCATACATCACGCCTGTGGCTACGATATGGCAGAAGGTGAAACTCCCGTATGAGGTTCCTGCTGATGAAAATGCCACGGCCATCAATATGGTTGACGTTGAGGCGAATGCTAAGGCAAGGAACATTCTCATACAGGGTCTTAGCCGCGGTGAGTATGATAGGATTTCTCACCTTCGCTCCGCTCACGAGATTTGGGTAACCCTCGATGCTTACCATGAGGGCTCTACTCAAATCAAGACTGTGAGGCAGGTCCAGTTCAAGCGCGAGTACAACAAGTTTGATCAACGCTACCGGTGAGAGTCTCGACGAGTGTTTTGGTCGGTTTACAAAGATTTTGATCGACCTCCGAGCAGTTGGTTGCATATACCCTGACTCGGACAATGCTCGGCATTTCTTGACCGCACTCGACCTTCGGGTTTGGGAGATGAAGGTGACCACCATCAAGGACACCACCGACTTATCGACTCTGACTCTTGACGGGCTTTATTCCCGCCTCAAGACTCATGAGATCGATGTCGTCTCTCGGAAGACGAAATCTCAGTCGATGGCTTTGGTCACCGATCCCATTGGATCTTCTTCTTCTGATCCTTCTATTGGTTTCTCTCTTTCCGCCCTTTGCGAGCTAGCGATGACCAAGCTGGAAAAATTTCGAAAAATGAGCTTGCTCTTCTCGCCGCAAGTTTTCTCATGCATACAAGAGGGTGAGAGAGAGGAAGAGAGGTGGCATGATCACCTGCTTCGAGTGTGGTGGCCCCAACCACATTCGGGCGAACTGTCCCAAGCTGGAGAAGGGCAAGAACGACATTGGCGGTTTGGGCAAGAACGACTACACCGACAAGAACCGCAACAAGAAGCCTCCAGTTCGTGAACCGGCGCACGAGAAGAAGTACCGCAACTTCTCCAAGAACAAGAAGCTCTTCCACTGCGTCCTCGCCGCGCTTGACGACATCAACCTCTCCGACACGGAGACATGGAGCGACAAGGGCGAGGATGATCCGCAAGAGAAGAAGGGCGGCGATGACTTCTCCCATGTGCTTCATGGTCGACACCAACGACATCGGTGACTCGAGCTCTCAAATGACTCGGATGAGGTACCCTCCTATGACCAGCTCAACGAAGCTTTCTGCAAATTAGGAAAATTTCATGCTAGAGCTAGAGCTAGGTGTACGGAGCTTGAGAAGGAAGTAGGTACCTTGACTCGGGAGTTAGCTTCACTTAGATCTTCTCCCTCCCGAGTCACCGATGATTGCTCTTTGTGTGATGCTATTCTTGTGGAGTTGGAGAACCTAAGGACCATACATGATAGTGTGCTTGTTGAACTTGATGGTCTTAGGTTGAAGAATGCTAGCACTAGTTCTATTGATGCTATTCTGTTGAGGCTAGTTTTCTTCATGCTCACTCCACTCCATCATGTGCTAATTGCCCTAAATTGCTTGCGAAATTGGTGCCATGAGCGAACACCTTAGAAAGCTTTCGCTAGAAATGATGAACTTGAATTGCATGCTTCTAAGGACCCAACCACTCATGTGAGGGTCAAGCAACTAAAACTTGACAATGATGCTTTGAATGTCAAGTGTGATCAACTTGCTAAGGATTTACTAGTTAAGTCACAAACTGGTTGCTTGTCGTGTGTTGGGGTTAAGGATGATGTGGATCAAATCCATGTCGAGCTTAAGAAGAAGTTAAAAGACCAAACCCTTAGGATTAGAGATGCTCCTTGCGTTTCTTGTGAGGCCCTCAAGATTGAGGTAGCCGTGCTAAGGGAACAAAAAGCACGTGCTGAGAGATCTTCTCTTTCTGGTTCTTCTTCTTCCTCTCCTTCCCCCTGTTCTTCTTGTGCTTCTTTCTTCCGAGATTGCCAGTATCTTATGAGCACTCTCGAGAAGTTTGTTGGAGGCAAGAAGAAGCTCAATCTTATTCTAGACCAATCCAAGATTAGTAGATTCAATCAAGGTCTAGGATTTGATCCTTGAGCACGCTCGGCGCATCCTCCCACCATTGTGCGCGGCTCCAAGAGTGGTGAGATTGTGGTAGCTCCCGAGTGAGCACCACAATGTTTAGGTCTCACTGGGTTGTCCATAGGACTTCTGACCAAAAGGGTGTTACTCCTGTTGCTTCTGTCTCTAGCAAGACGAAGTACACATGCACATTCTGTAAGAAGGATGGTCACCTAGTAGATTTCTGCTTCAGGCACGCCAAGATCACTCGGCATAAGCGTGTTGCTGCTCTTAGGGGTATTCAGGGTCATCCCCAGACTTTGAGTGCTCCTAAGGTACACACTGCTTCTAGACAGGTTAGAGAGTCGCCTGTTTTTAGGCAGCGTCCAGGACTCGGTTTCATGCTAGTTCTTTGAGTTTTAGTCCTGGAGATGTTCGTAGTCAGTCTTTTCGTCGTCCTCTTGATATTCCTCGTTTTTCTCATCGAGGTAGATATCAGCGGCGTGAGGCGTTTTCTGGTAGGAGTTTTAGGCAGCTTCACTGGGGTGGTTCGGCTTTTGCACCACTACAGCCAACCCGCCAGACTCCTAGATCATCTACTAGAGTTGCTCTTGATCTTGTTAGGGTTAAATGTCGAGAGACACTCAAGTCCGTCTTCTTGATGCATTGGTACTGAGGCGTCGGGTGGTTTAGTATTGGGTCCCCAAGTCTTCACTCTATCCCAGTACTGAGTCATCTTTCTCTCTTGTGTCAATTCCTTGTGTCATGTCTATGCGATGATGCTTTTAAGTGCCTTTTGCCTTTCTCATGGCATGAGTCGCTTGAGGCTAGCTTGAGGATGTGATCACTGCCTAGTGGAGTGGATTTGGGTCATCTTGTGGACTTGTCCTTTCTTAGTTCGATTCTTAGTCCATGAGTTGTCCTGAGGCATCATCTTCGCCGTGCACAAGTAGTGGACCTCGTTTTTCCTCGAGGTACCCACTCACGGCAAGAGTTGAAGGTAAGTATGTTGGTCATGTTGATCTTTACTAATCTCATCTAGGATCGGTTTGTCGCTTTTCAATGTTGGCACTCGATGTGAATTCCGAGTTGGCCTTTGCGGCTTGTCTCTATAGGATTGGATCTTTCTGCATGACCATCATGAGCATCATGCTAACCTGCATGTTCTTTCAACTTTGTTTGCCTCGTGTTTCGCTCCACAAGTGTTGAGCTTCATGATAACAACATTGGGGACTTCCACTTCCATGGTTAGCTATCTCATACCCTCATGTCGGTTATACTTGTGATCATCATTTCCATGACATGTTGTGATTGCTCTTGCTCCCATTTGTATTATATGTACTTTGCTAGGTCTTGTTAGTTTTTGTCTATCTTGTTTTGTGCCATAGCATGTTTTCCCCAACCATCTTTGTGCTTCATGTATTATATCCTAAATTCATGAGCTCTTTCCCAGCATGTGATTTTCTTGTTTTTATCCTGTCCATGATATTGTTCATTTGGTATGAGCATTTGTGTTAACTATGGGCACGTGCTATATATCATTTACTTTATTTTGTCATGAGTAGTATCTAGGTTATATGACCCTGATTTTCTATTACATCCATGATTAGCTTTGTTTAGACTTTGTTTGTCAGACTTTGTGCTACATGTGAATGCCTTTCATGAGATTAGGGTCATATGATCTAGCTGCCGCTGTATGACTTATATTGTTCATGATCACCTTTTATTGTCCTTCATGCTTATATGCTTCATACCTATTTTGCATGAGCTTGTGTTCTTCATTCATGGCATGTATTCATCATCATGCATAGAGTGTTGCCATAAGTAGCTTCTCATCTTTGTGTCCATTGTCACCATTTACTTTCATGCTGTCTGTGTCCTCATGACCTTTTGTTTGGTCTTCTTTTGACGAGCCTTTTCGCAGCATGTAAATATTGTTATTGAGACTATGGATAAATGGATCTTGATGTTGCTAATTGGTTTGTTTTATGCATGATCCTCTTTGGTTGTCTTCATTCATCTTGCTCATGTTATATCTAGTAGCATGTTGTTGTGCTTCATTGTGGTATTTCTTCATTTACATGCTCATTGCCATGTTTAGGGTAGTATCTTGATCCATGTATTTCTAGGCTTGCACATGATCCCTGCTAGCATTTTGTTGTTGTGATGCACCTTGCTTAGCTTCTTCTGCCAGCATGACAGTGCTATGATGCACCTTGCTGTTGTTTATCATGTGGATATGTTTTCACTGTTGTCTATGGATATATGGATCTTGATGCTATCTTTAGCTTGGTTGTGATCATGATCTTACATTACCTTCTGCATCATGTTCATGCTCTAGATGATCATTTGCCACACTTTTCCTGTATCTTGTCCATTCGTGCCTAGGAACTGGATCTGCCTAACCCCAGTTTCGAAAGCATAGATTTGTTGGATGCATGTGTGTAGGCTTTCTGGTGAGGAGACCATCATCCTAGGAATATCTCTAAGTCTTCTTCCTCTGCTTTTTGGATCCACTTCAGGTCATTTGCCACTACTTGCACTACACTGCAGTAGGTAAGTACCTCTGAAAATGTTGATGATAGTGATGGTCTCTTAGGAGGTTGTGGTTCTTTTGTAGGTAGAGCTTGTGTCCTGTTTGTCTAGAGTCTTTTGGTTGGACTTCTAGCATAGTTAGGTTGCTTCTTACCTTGAGCCATCTTGCTCCTTAGAGACCATGTGGTTTTAGATCTTATCTCTTCTCCTCTAGCTTTCTACCTATCTCTTGTGAGGTGAGAGTTTTAGAGTGTACCTCAAGGGGAGTAGAGTGTGTTCAGGGGGATTTGAGCTTGGGTTTATGAGCTCATATGGCATATCTTGAGGGGGAGCCGATCTTGTATTATATGTATATATTTTCTTCCAAAGATTTCCTTTCTTCTTACAGGTGACTTTGGGCTTGTTTTCTTGAGTTGAGTTCACTCACTTAGACTTCTGGCATGCCTTCCATGGACCTCTTATCTTGTGCTTTAGGTTGCTATCATGCGTGATTAGTCGTTCTCTCTTCTCTCTAGGTTGAGTTCCCCACGCCTTATAAGTCTAGCGGTATTGGGCCTCCAGGTAGACAGGTGCATGTGCACTCCTTAGTTGGGATCTAGAGTCGACTTCCCTATGTCACCATGGGAAGATAAGAGCGAGTCTAAGCCGTAGTGAGTCTCTTCTATCTTATCTATGCTCAATAGCCATCCAGCTTTTGCGCTTTCTCGGCTTCTTCTCCTCATTCTGCTTTTTCTGGTTGTTATTGAGTTCATTCGGTTTTCTTTATGCCTAATCTTGATAATAACTCAACTTTAACCAGATTTGAGCTTAAAATTGATTCATTTGTTGAGGGGAGTTTGGGAATCTGTTCATGCATTGCATTTAGACTGCATTTTCTGCTTTATGAGCTTTGTCTATTATGCAATTGATTTCTTCTTCATGCTATACACCATGCTACATCATTTGAAGAAAATCACTAGCTTAGGTATGTCCAAGTTCATTTAACTTGCTAAGCTTAAAAATGAAATAAGCCTTAAATGAAAAACTTGATGAAACTTGTTGCTTTTACTTGCTAGGTTTCTTCTCTAGAGGTTTGTGCCATAATTTGAGAAATTTAGGAGTTCTCTAGAGTCCCTATAGCAACTTGGGTGAAACTAGTTTGATCCATGCTAGAGTCCTTCAATTGCTCATGAATCATTGTGCAAAAAAATGAAAATTAAACAAAATTGACTCTTCTTGTGCACATATGACTCAACACCTTGCATTCACAAGACCGCTTCCCATTGCACTTGGGATGAACTTGGAATACATCATGTCTAACCTAGACCATCCTCTTAAGAGTTCATCTTGAGATGGTCGATACGGCTTGAGTCAATTGGTTGTCAAAAGAAAATGCAAATAAATTAAAAACAAAGACATATGTGGGTAAAGAATGCAAATAATGTCAAACATTTGCACCCCGCTATGTCTTGTATGATGATAAATCAAAATTTGCATTAAGTGATAAATGAGCCCGAAGGACCTTGTATGCTCTTCTAGATTCCCCAAAGTGTTGAGTAGGTTGAACTCTAGGTTTTCCTTTTGATCCTTAGAGTGGCTATTCTTCTATTTTTGAAACTAAAGCTAAGTGTTGCACTTGTCTAATCTTGCTAAAAATGAAATATTCAAAATTAAGCTCGTATTTGCACTTGGACATGTCTTAGTTTAGTCATCTTCTGAAATTGACAAGCTTGGTGTAATATCCTTCCATTTTGATCAATTGGATAATCTTCAAAGCTCTTTCGATTGCATTTCATGCATACATAAAAAAAATTGATGCCTATATTGCCAAAAGGGAGAGAAAACGTAGAAAAGGTATCACTAAAATGATGAAAATGTGAATGCTTATTTGGTTATTATGATCTTTGTAAAACTATGCTACTACTTCTGTTGGATCATAATCACATTTGACATGTTTAGTTGGATTTTAGAGTTTTTGTTGAAAACTTCTAAAATCTGAATTCCTCTTCGTCAACTTGGTCATGGTTCTAATTTCTATCTTTGGACCAAGTTTGACTTTGCAACTAAAAATTGCTTTCTTCTTCATTTTCTTCAAACTCAAATTTATGCCTTTTGTGTGGTTTGTCAATATACTCATCAAGGGGGAGATTGAAGGACCATGTGGAGGTCCATCCATGTTTGTGATGAGTATTTGACTTTATTTGAGAAAGGTGTGCTCAAGTTTGAGTATGATTTGGATTGATTTTCAAAATGAAGCAATTTGAGTTGTCTCTGCCAGAGATGGCGATCTGGTCGTATGGACGCGTAGTGATGAGTTGGATGGTTTATTGCACATCTTGGTGGGCATTGCTATGTGAGGAGTTCCCTTGTCTTTGATGGTTGCAGGGCGACGGTGCTAGGTCATGGTGAGGCGAACGATGACCGGCACTAGGCGAGGAGCGTCGGAGGTCCAGACGGATGGGAGATCGCCGGAAGATGATCGGAGACGGAGTCCGGGCAAGTCAAGAAGACAAGGAAAGGAGTTGATGCTAGCTAGATGCCGCGTGGATCAATAAGGGCCGTCGGATTGAGGTCTAGTTGATAGGTTAGCGGGTCTAGGTAGTATGCTTTGAAAACTGCAAGAAAACCCGGTATGTGTGTGGGTTTTGGGTTAGCCTTGCATGGCTGTGTGTGTGGGTTAATCCTAGCCCTTGGATGAGTGCTCTAGGGTTGAGGGACTCATCCAAGGGTGGTAGGTGGCCCAAGAGTAGTATAAATAGGGGTGGAGGGTAGCCTCCTTCCCTTGAAGGTGTTGAGGTTTTGATGCTCATTTGAGCTTTGCCCACATGAATGTGAGGCTTTGTAACCTCCCTTCCAGAAATGAAAGTTTTATCCATCCACCTCTGAATTTATTTTGCGCATTTACATTATGTCTTTACTTTACATAATTTAAATTCAGATTTACTTTCCCGCAATTACATTCCCGCAATTTACTTTCAAGTAATTTGGATTTGCCTCCCCTCCTTCTAAATGCTGCTGATCTTGGATGTTTCGAGTGTGTTCATATGGTTTTACATCTCTTTTGCACTCTTGGATTGAGTATAGAACATCTTTTCTTTCAAGTTCCAACTTTGTTCAGAACTTGTTCTTCGCGCAGCAGTCCGTGTCTGATTTTTGTAAAAATCTAGAAAAATCCTTTTTGAGTTATTCTTGTTGGAGGAGGTGCGGGACTCTGATATACAATACAGAAAAATTTGGAGTTCACTTGTTGCACCGTTTGGGCACCATGAGGTGAAAACCGAGTCCCAAACTTTCTGCTCGAAGTTCTTGAGCATACTGTGTTCTTAGATTTTTCCTGTTTTTTCTGTAATGCTTTTTGAGGAGAAATTTGGTAGAGTTCTTCACGACTCGGATGATCATAGGGAGAAAAATTCTCAGAATTTTTTGATCTACAGAAACCCACCAACCTCTTGTGTAAATTGAGGACAAGTTCTGGAAATTCTGCTTTTGCTTTTCTGAAAGTGACTTTTGTGATTTGAATTGATGTCCTTTCTAAAAGCAAGAGTTTGAATTGATTCCTCTTTATCTTAGACACTAAACAACCAGGATTGTGACTCAAAAATCCCCACATATTTTATGGTACTTATCCATGCAAGCTTGGGGTACACATAGTTGTCTAGTTTTTCGGGTTTTTCACAATTTCCTTTGAGCGATCTTGTCGAGGTTTTTGTTGGAGTATTTTGGGGGAATTTTTATTTGCGACCATTCACCCCCCTCTTTTCGCCATCTCGGTCCTTCAGAATTAGAAAATAGCACACCACACACATTCATCTCTATCGGTTCTCACAAGAAAATGATAGAGATGAGTTGGTCATCTCTATCGGTTCTTTGTAAGAAGCGATAGAGATGATATACTCATCTCTATCGGTTCTTTGTATGAAGCGATAGAGATGACAGTATCATCTCTATCGGTTCTTTGTATGAAGCGATAGAGATGGGTATGCCATCTCTATCGGTTCTTAATACCCATCTCTATCGCTTCTTACAAAGAACCGATAGAGATGAGAGATGTATCTCTATCGCTTCATACAAAGAACCGATAGAGATGACATACCCATCTCTATCGCTTCTTACAAAGAACCGATAGAGATGATACTATCATCTCTATCGCTTCATACAAAGAACCGATAGAGATGAGTATGTCATCTCTATCGGGCAAGAACCGACTGTAATAGAGTCACCTCATCTCTGTCTCATGACTTTCTGTCGCCACCAGAACCGACTGTGATGACGAAAAAGAACCGATTGTGATGTATATTTGTGTAGTAGTGTGTTCAGCAAGCAAAGCATAGGTTTCTTTGTCAAGATCGCTTGCTGAATCGTACTTGCCGTCTTCACAAATTATTAGCACGCGCTTCCTCAAACACTCCCTCATCATGTGGCCAAAACCCTTGTAGCGATGGCATTGAGTGTCTTTTGTGCGTCCCGTTGAGGCAACTGGCGATGACGAACTTTTTGTAGGAGCTAGTGTGGCACTCTTCATCAGCGCGGGTGCACGTGGTGCTGAATTATTGGTAGAGGATGTCGGTTTGTTGTCGGAGGAGCTCGGTGTAGTGGTATGGCCGGACAGGGCAGCGGTGGTGTGATGCGTCCACGAAGTAGTATGACCTGCAGAAAAGTTAGTTTTCGTCCTTGATTGTCGTCCCTGCACTCACGTTCAGCTTTACAGGCAAGATGGAATAAACGAGTTATCGAATTATAATCCTTATAATCTAGAATGTCCTGGATTTCTCGATTTAAACCACCTAAGAAACGAGCCATAGAAGCTTCCTCATTCTCAACTAAACCACAACGCAACATGCCAATTTGCAATTCTTGATAATATTCCTCTACTGAACTTTTACCATGGCGTAGGCACTGCAATTTATTTAATAAATCTCTAGAATAATATGAGAGAACAAATCTATGTCTCATGATCAGCTTTAATGCTTCCCAAGTAGTGGATATATTATTTGGATGAACGCGGCAATGCTCTCTCCGCCAAATAGAAGCAAAATCAGCGAATTCACTAGTGGCAGCCCTAACTCTTCTATCCTTAGGGAAATCATGGCATGCAAATTTTTTATCAACAAGTAATTCCCAACTAAGGTAACCATCAGGATCATATTTATCTTCGAAAGGCGGCATATTGAATTTTACCTTAGAGAAAACGTCATCACGATCACGTACCTCGCATCGCAGTAGATTACATGGCGTACCTTGCCAATTAAAGCGTAGTCGACGATGGTCATGGTCGTTGTCGTAATTGATGGCATTGTGACCCTCCAAATCAGTGGCGTAGTCATCATAGTTCTCATCGTTTTGTTCTTCTATCTCAGCTCCCGAAGCTATGGGAGCCCTAGGTTGCTGAATCGAAGCGTTAGTGATGTGTGTCTAGGCGGCCGAGGCAGCAAGGCCGTGCTTGGGACCTTGGGCAGCAATGGGAACCTGTTGTGCACATCGTACGCCATTATTGTTGCTTAGGAGACGAGGCAGAGGAATGAAAGTTCCCGGGGCAGCAACTGCAATCATATCAAGTCTAGACAAAATAGTGGCACAGGTAGTGTTAGCAACTCCCTGTGTGATCTCGATAGACCAGGAGACGGTCTTCTTGCAACAACATACGATCATTAGTGAGTCGTACATCCTCAGTAAGTCCCTCGGTGGTAATCCTCATCATTCTCTCAAAGTGAGCAACAATGCTCTTCATGCGTGGAGAGTGATGCAGCGAATCCTCGTCACCTGACATCATTAGTAGTAGACAAGGAACAAAATCACAAGTATAATGTTCCTATGATGTGGTGAAAAGTCACTTAACTCTCAAGCTGGTAACAAAGCTCTTACTAGTTCTTACATTGTAGTAGGGGTTGTCGGCCGTTGGCGGTGTCAAAAGATCTCTGAAGTTTGGATAAAGCGATTGCCAAGGGATCGAACAAACCTACAGAGTAGAATATGTGGAGCTAGGTAGGCCTCAAAATGGTAGCAAGGATTATCAACAATCAAATCAGTAAATGAAAAGTGAAAATTCGTTCAAAGTACTAATCAATGTTGCTGATCCTAGCCCAGACCGATGAAAAGCTAATCAATGTCAGCAAGTAATGTGGCTATATGCGTGGCAACAGAAAGGCTCAAAAGGGGTGCTGCGACAAAGAAAGGCAGCGATCTATAGCGAGTTTGACAACGTGGATTTGCGAACTATAAGTGGGGCAGTGATGTACACAAACCAAAGAAACAGGAGCAAAAATTCCTGAGACCCTAAACGATGTTTTTTGGGGATCGACCTTTTTTTCAAAGCCTCGGGAACGTGATCAGAGTGGACTTTCAGATGTAACTTTTCTTTTGGTCATTTTGAGTACTCGAACAGCCCAATTGAAGGTCATATGCAAAAGTTATGGTTGTTTTGGTATATTATGTCCAGAGGGAGATTCTAAACCACTTCAAACTGGACTTTCCTTATCTCCTCAAACCGAAGCCAGTATGGTGTCGTGCTCTTTTCCTCTTTCTTGCCCTAGCCGAAACTGAAACAAGCTAGGGTTCCTCGGTATCCCTTTTTAGGTCGGCGGTGCTTGGCATCAAGAACAGATCGGCGAAAGTGGCGCGTGGCCGAGACTTGCTTGCCGTGGCAAGAGGCGCTAGCAGCGTGGCAAGTGGCGGCAGGGTTGGCAAGGTGGATGGGGTTGTCTCGATAGGAGTTGGGTGGCGATTCCTTGCCGTGGCAGTTGGTGCAACAGGGCCAAGTAGATGGAGGATGATGAACCTACAGCAAAACAAGATGGCAACAAAGATGCAATGGTGACAGCAAGGTGGTGACAACAAGAGCAATGACAAGATGATGAGGACATCACTCCTTTGGATGTGCGCAATACGACTCCTCAAGATATACCAGGACCAATTACAAGAGCATGCATGCGACAATTAAACCACCAGGTGAACTCATTCCTCGTTGTTCACGTTTTCTTGGATGGATTGCTACTAAATTCTTGTGATGTTTTGTTGCTTAGGAATATGGGAGAAGCATCACAAGCTTACCTGGATGTCATCCCTCAAAGCCCAAGTCTACTTGGTCTCAAAGTCGAGCTCAAGTCGGAATCCAACTTCGGTTCCGAGCCTCAGGACAGCATGTTAATAAAACGACCATATCTGGGTCATACAAAGTCCAATTGAGGCATTCTTGGACTCTACGGAGAAACCCACGATGAGAGCTTTCCAACAAAAGTGGTTTCACATCCAAACTCCTTCTGGATCGACAGGAATCGTCAAATCAATATGACGAACAGAATTTGCCAGGTACTGCACCACCTCCACTTGGGCCCAAAGGCCTTGTACGATATAGGGTTGCACGGCCATCCCCTTGGCCGCCTCCCTTGCCCTCTTCCTCATATATATTCAGTAGCCATCGCTAGAATAGATGGGTTTTGCTTAGATTACAACTAAACACTTTGTCAGTTTTTTGCCGTTCATCGGTTTGTGGAACCCCAACTCGTGTGCTTAATATTATTCACAATTTCAGATTGCATCTTCTACGTTCTTGCTTGTGTTCTCGATTCGCATGCAAGGATAAGCCTTCTTGGCGAGGTCAACCGTGTTTGTGCGTGGTTGATAACGAAAGGAGCCGTGGTGTAGCGATTGCAGGGTTCGAATCCATTCTGATTGGAAGCCAGATCGTCAACGTCGAGTTCTGCATCAATTGATTTACTACTACTTGTCGGAAGATCGAGCCACCGTCCCCATCAAGTGGTATCAGAGCCTCGGTTGCCCGATAGGTAATTCTTGTATCCCCACTTTTATTTAGCCATCGTCCTAGAGTCCAGAAAAATTACCCTACAAAAAAAATTCATCATCGATTCCGCTGTCCTACAACCCCTTGTGCCGTAGCAATTTTCGTTTCAGTTTCGCTTTGTTGAATTTGTGTCCATCGTCGTTGTCTTGTTGCTGGTTTGAGGTTGTGATCCTAGTTTCTAGTTGTCCCTTTTCATTGCCCTAGTTCTTGTTTGCACCGTTAGTCATCCCACCACCGTTTCGTATCACAACCCTAGAACCGAACTAGTCCCACTCGGTTGGTCCGTGCCGCCGCTCTACATTATATATCTGGCTTCGCAAGCCCTAGATAGGTCGCAAGTCGCCTTATGTCAATTGCCCTGCACCGCTGGTCACCCTTTTCACCCGCGATCCTATTTCTATTTTTGCCCTAACCGGAAGGAAGAAGTGAAGTCGCAGGCAATTCTAGATTGCGCAGTGTTCAGTAAAATAGCCATAACTTTTGCATACAAACTCCGATTAGGGTGTACTTTTTTGTGTTGAAGAGGACGACGAGGCGCATCTGAAAAATCCACATGTCAAAAGACCTGTGTAATTTTTTACCCTCAAATTCGGCTTCTAAACTGAGTTGTGAGCCCCAGAAGTTTGCTGTGATGTTTTTGCCGATTTTTCGGTCATCTTTTTAACGATTTGTCTCTTTCCAAAACATGATTTTTTTGTTTTGCCTTTGAGTTAAAAGAAAGGAAAATAACAGGCAAGTGCAAAAAAAAGAGCCGCATTGAAAAAAATCATAGAGAAGAAAAGAAGCAAAAAGAGGGAAAGAGAAGCAGATAATCAGAATTGCTTGCATCCTTTGAGTCCTATGTGCTTTGATATATCCCTTGCTAGGTTGAACTAGTTGTAGGAACATGGTTAGGCCAGTAACTGTGACAGGTACGTTGGACATTTATTCAGCCTGCTAATCTGATTTCGATATTGCTTAGTCCTTGCTACTAATATTGCCTTCCGAGCTCCACATACTTCTTATCAGTTCAGGTTCTCCTTTGCATTCGCTTCGCTCACGCCCTCACGGTATCACGAACCAGCCACCGGTTGTGCCACCCGCTGCTTTGGTAAGAACCTTGCAAGAGCTCGGTAAGACGCGTGAGAGTTTGTGATCCCACTGTCCAGTACCTAGTAGTTGATAGGGATAATACTTTGTGCTATCTTCTGTTTTCTACTAACAAAGGCAGGTGTACCAGAGGACCAGGACGGTAACCAGTGTGTTCTTCAAAATGAACTCCGAGAGATGCTTTGAGAGATGAATGAGACTATGAACAAGTAAATTCAAAACAGAGAGAATGCACTTGACAGAAAAGAGCATAAGCACCAACCCAACTTTAATTCATCTCCTTATGCTGGTAAAGGTATGAATTTTCCAGTTCTTCCTTCTTATAATGGATTTGGTGTTGATGCTTATATTGATTAGGAAATAGAGGTAGATAAAATTCTTTCGCAATGTAACCTCTGTAATAAACAAAAAATTAAAGTTGCCGCTAGTACTTTAACTCTCTGTGCATCAATTTGGTGGAACGATTTTTGTGCTTATAAGAAAGTACCAAAAACATGGAAAGATATGAAATGACTATTGAGAGATAAATTTGTTCGTACGATTCATTCTAAAAAGTTACTTTATGAATTGTAACGTTTACAACAATGTGATAAAATTGTGAAGGCATATTACGAGGAATTGGAAACTTTGTTATTGTGTTATGGTTTATTTTGATGATATCTTGATTTACAGCAAGTCACATGAACTACACTTTGATCATCTACGTGCTGTTTTTAAAGCTTTGAGAGATGCACGTTTGTATGGTAACCTCGAAAAGTGCACCTTTTGCACGGATCGAGTCTCGTTTCTTGGCTATCTTGTTACTCCACAGGGAATAGAGGTGGATGGAGCAAAAATTGAAGCCATAAAGAGCTGGCTAACCCCTGAGACTGTCACACAGGTGAGAAGCTTTCATGGCCTTGCGAGGGTTCTATCGGCGTTTTGTGCGGGATTTCAGCACCATTGCTGCCTGCCCCATTGAACGAGTTGACAAAGAAAGGAGTAGCTTTCAAATGGGGACCTACCAAGAAAAAGCATTAAAGTTGTTGAAAGAAAAGATCACCCACGCTCCATTGCTCCCACTCCTGAATTTCAGTAAGACTTTTGAGCTAGAATGTGATGCTAGCGAGATTGGAATTGGAGGTGTGCTAATTCAAGAAGGTAAACCGGTGTAACATCCCAAAATTTACCTATAATTTTATTCAAGTGCATTTTGTGATTTTCTGATTTTATTGAATTTGCTAGAATTTATTTGAATTTATTTTAATTAAGTACATTGAACCTTTTGTGAAAACTAATTATAAATAGATAAAAATTAATATAAAGTTTGGCAAAAACATTTTATTTGAGTTCAAAATGTCTCAAAGTATTTATGAGATTTTTTTGAGATTTTTCCTGATATTTTAATTGCTTAAAACTAATTAAACTAATTTCTGTAATTATTTTAAATCACAAACCCGAGAAAAATCGAAATGAACAGTACTGGGCTGGAGCCCAGTACTGTGCGCGTGTCCGGCCCATTATTTTTGCTGCCCGTTTGGCCTGTTATGGTTAGGGTTAGCGTCGGTCGTTGGATCTTCATCGTGCGGTCTTCATCAAGCCACGTCGCGTGCGTGTGATCAACCATTAGATCGCGAAGAGGCGCTCGGGATGTGGAGATGAAGCCAGAAACCCTAACGCCTGTGAGCCGTTGGATCAAGATCGTGCGGAAGAGATCACGTTGCGTTATTTTGGAAGGTGCGGATCGTATCCGTTGATTTTGGAAGGGGCGGATCGGATTGAATCGGCTGAGATGCAATCGTGGCCCCTCGTTGCGGATCGGACGGTTCTCCGTCGTCATCTTCGATCGAGATTCCGAAATCGCCGCCTCGTGCCGTCTCGGCCACGGATTGCTAGGGTTGCCATGTTTGCACGCACGCCGAGGCTATAAAAGCTGCAGCCCGCACCCCGATGTTCCTCATCTCCTTGCGCATCCAGTCGCTCAAGTCTTAGCCTCAGAGTCATCGCCGTTTAGCCCCAAGAGCTCGCCGTAGTTCCTCATAGCGCCGCCTCGGTTTTCTTTAGCCGCCGTTCGCCGCGCGGGTTCCAGATCCAGAATCGTCGTTGCAAACCGCGTCGGGCCGCCATTTCTTCCTCGCCAGAGTCATCTCGTTCGCCATTCGGGTGGTCGTCTTCCTCACGTCCGGCGATGATGCGCCGCCGTGCTGCCATCTTCGCCTCGGAGCGTCGTCGACCGTCGGATCGCCAAGCAACGCCCCAGATCGTGCCACATTGCTTCGTCTGTAGTGTTCTGCTCAAGTAAGCTTTGGTCGTTAGATCTGAGATGAGCGGTCAGGATTGAGCCGCGTAGGAGTAGATCGGTAGCCGTTGGATCCTTGCGCGGATGTGCGACGTGTGTCGGCTCAGAAGCTGAGGCATTGTGCGCCGGGTGCACGGTGGGCAGGCGTTGTGCCGTGGACGCAGTCCGTAGACCGAGCAACGTGGCGCAACCCGATTGGTCCAGTGTGCGATGACGTCATGCAGACATCATCCGGTCCACAGCACAGTACGACGAGTCCACAGTGGACTAGAGAAGTTTTGTGGACTGAGTCCAAGCGCCGAAGCCACGTGGCAGCCTCTGGTTGGTCCACGTTTCGCTTGCGCAATAATCCAAGTTTTCTTTATAAAAATAATTCGGGAAAATCAGAATTTCTAATTTCAGAATTAATTAAAACTTTGAATAGCTATAACTTTTGCCTTTGAGCTCGGATTTGAGTGATTCAAATTTCAAAAAATTTGTAAAATCAAGATCTATTTAATGGTGCTTTTTATTTGAATTTTTGGAGTGTGGTTGATCTCTGGTTTGGATGTTTATTGCTATTTTATCTCGATTCGCGTAGACGTTGAATTGCTCGGTGCTCCGGAGGAGGATTCGTCGCTTCAAGACCCAAGTTCAGAGCAAGACTAGCACCTATTCCAAAGCAAGTTGTGCTTTGATCATATTGCACCTAATTTCACAAAATTGCTATTTTGTCTTTAAAATTTATGCATAATCCTTTATGAGTATAAATGATTTCAATTAATCTGAGAACTAGATAATATGCCTATTTGAATTAAATCATACCTTGTCAATTGTATGCCATGATCTAATTGTCACCCTAGGATGTGGAACTATAGTTGGTTAATATTAATAATCAACATGGGACTAGTTATACCGTGTTAGTTTGCTTAGCCATGCCACGTCATCACTTGTATCTGGATCAGTGATATTTAATCTTGACTAATGGATTATGGAACAATATTTATAAATGGGTGTGTCATGTGTTGTCACACAGTGATATTGAGTTGTCGTGGTAAGGAGGTCACACAACTAGATTGAATTGTTGATGGCACGTGGTGCATGGTAATCAACTGGGGTGGTAATCATTTTAGATCAGGGCAGGTGGCAAGGGGTAGTATGCCAAGGTGGACCTGTTGGGCAGGGATATGTGGAAGTCTTGCCTCGGTCACTTGAAGGACTTAACCTTGCAAGCCTTTGACCTGAGTCTTAATTGCAACCACACGTCTGGAATGGGACAGCCTAGCTGACTAATTTGTGATGTTTAGATTATGGTACTACGGTGATGTTCAGCGAGTCCTGGGTTATGGGGTAGCTCACATGGCGCAAGAGGAGCCCTGGATGTGGTAACATGTCCCACCGGTGTTGAAACCTTAGCAGGTAGTACCGGGTCTAATCAAAGCATTGTAAAGGCTTTGTTATGGTCACTCACCTGTGTGGTGTTTGATTATATCGTGTGGGTAAAGTGCATAACCTTTGCCGAGTGTGAAACCTATTCGAATAGCCGTGCTCACGGTATTGGGCAATGCTCGGGAATTAAAGTCAAGGGTTAGACTTTTGTTAAATAAAAACTTGTTGGGATGGTGAATTGCCATGAAAACTTGGAATTTGACTTAGGATGGAAAACCCTGTCTACTTGAAAAGTTGAATCTATTATTTACTGTTATTTGTTTTACTGTCTTTCAATCTACTTACTGTATTCTTTCATAAAATGCTGCTTTACTACAAAATAGCCATGTTAGCCTTCCTTGGAATAAGCCAAGCATTAGAATATTTGACTTGCAATTCTGTGCATGACTTGTTGAGTGCTTTATGTACCCATCCCGCAACAACAAACTTCAGAAGAGGAGGAGTCTACGACATTCTTGGAGGAGGAGTACCACGGTGCTGATGCTTAGGGTCTGAGCCTCGTCAGTTGCCTGTGGTGAACTGGGGAGCTACTACGTTTACTTCATTTTCGCTGCTGCTTAATTTCTATTTCTTAGTTAAGCCCTGTGAGACAATAATCATGTAAGACAACAGTTATTATTAATTATTGAAGTTATGCTATATTCCGCTGTGTATGGCTATGATAGCATGTATGTTGAACCTGTGTGCACTAGCGTGATCCTGGACTAGTGCGATATACACAGAGGGTCCGAATTTTGCATATTCGGGTCCCAATAGAGGTGGTATCAGAGCCGTGCTGACCATAGGTTTGGCCCTAGGTAGTTTGGTTATCCTTTAAGAGTGCCCAAAATTATTCTCTAAAGGAAAAAGATAAAACATGACTAATAAGAATCTCTTGAATCATCCTATTCTTCTACCCTCGTCTTTGCTGAAATTTCTGTTTTCTCGTTGTCGGTTCAAGTGGAGGCTCACGCAAAGTTGTTTTGGATAGATGCCAATCTTCCAGTCCTTCGAGGAGAGGCAGGGTGGCTATGCCATGGAGCTATGAAGAGTTCTTCAAGTGATTGGATGTTTCGACCGTCCACTTTACCGAGGAAGCAACTGGAATGTCAACGGTGTGCATCGGGGGTTCTTTTGCAAGTTGACCATCTTCACTCGAGAGCGCGATGAGACCACCAGATTGATCCACATCACTGTCAGGATGTTCACGTACGAGGCTGGAATTCAAGAGGCTGCCAGACTTGCTTTTCGACGGATCTGCCACGACTACGCCGACGAGCTCCGCGACACCGTGTTCTGTCTTCACCCGACCGTGCGAGCATGCCAGCGCCGAGTGTGCTACCACAGTGCACATTGCGGAGTACGCCATCACCCAGGAGGAGCACATCAAGGACACCGCTCAGGAGCTGGAGACAGCGTACGAGGCGCTGAGAGTGGCAGAACAGGAGCTTCAGAAGACCCGTGACACAGCCACTAGAGTGAAGGACCATGTGGAGGTCCATCCATGTTTGTGATGAGTATCTGACTTTATTTGAGCAAGAGTGCTCAAGTTTGAGTTTGATTTGGATTGATTTTCAAAATGAAGCAATTTGAGTTGTCTTTGCCAGGAGTGGCAGTACCGGCCGTATGGGCGCGGTAGTGATGAGTTGGATGGTTTATTGCATATCATTGTGGGCATTGCTATGTGAAGTGTTTCCTTGTCTTTGATGGTTGCAGGGCGACGGTGCTAGTTAATGGTGAGACGGAGGATGACCGGGACTAGGCAAGGAGCGCCGGAGGTCCAGACGGTTGGGAGATCGCCAGAAGATAATCGGAGACGGAGTCCGGGCAAGTCAAGAAGACAAGGAAAGGAGATGATGCTAGCTAGATGCCGCGTGGATCAATGAGGGCCGTCGGATTGAGGTCTAGTTGATAGGTTAGCGGGTCTAGGTAGTATGCTTTGAAAACCGTGCAAGAAAACCCGGTATGTGTGTGGGTTTTGGGTTAGCCCTTGCATGGCTGTGTGTGTGGGTTAATCCTAGCCCTTAGATGAGTGCTCTAGGGTTGAGGGACTCATCCAAGGGTGGTAGGTGGCCCAAGAGTAGTATAAATAGGGGTGGAGGGGTAGCCTCCTCCCCTTGAAGGTTTTGAGGTTTTTGATGCTCCTTTGAGCTTTGCCCACATGAATGTAAGGCTTTGTAACCTCTCCTTCCAGAAATGAAATGTTTCCTCAAATCATTTCTTTTCTTTGTGCATTTACATTGCGCAATTTACATTATGCACTTAAATTCCGCAATTAAATTCAGCACTTACATTCTTGCAATTTACATTTATGCAATTTGGATTTGCCTCCCCTCCTTCTAAATGATGTTCTTCTAGGAAGTATTAAGGGTGTTCATTTGGTTTTACATCTTTCTTACACCCATGGATAGACTAGAGATCAAGTTTTTTATCAATTTGCAAATCTGTCCAGAACTTGTTCTTCACGCAGCAGTCAGTATTTGATATTTCTAAACATATATAAAAATCATTTTTAGGTGATTCTTTTTTGAGAAGGTGCAAGACTCATATATACATCTGTATAAAATTTCTTGAGTCCAATGGTTGCACCGTTTGAGAGCTATGAAGTGAAAACTGAGCCTCAAACTTTCTGGTCGAAGTTCCTGACCTTCTGTATTGCTTGATTTGTCATTCTTATTCTACAAAGCTTTCTGAGGTGATTTTTGGTGGAGTGTTTCACGACTCTACTGCTCACAGGGACAAAAATTCCCAAACATTTTAGAGCAACAGAAACTCACCAACCACCTGTTCCAACTGAGGACAATTTCTGAAAATCTGGTTTAACTTTTCTAAAAAGAGACTTTGGTATTTTAGCTTTATCTCTTTTAGAAAAGAAGTCTTTTGAATTGATTCCTCTTTTGTTTGGACACTTGACAACCAGAATTGTGATTAAAAAAACCCCCTCATATGTTTCATGGTTCTTATCCATCAAGCTAGGGGTACACATAGTTGTCTAATTGTTCTGGGTTTTGGAGGGTGTGCGAATATGAGAAGCACCAGTTTGAACGAAAATATTTTGGTGCTTTAGATTTTTATTGCAAGAGTGTTTGGAGTACTTTGAGTTGAGGAAATTTTATTTGGGATCATTCACCCCCCCTCTGATCGCTATTTCGATCTTTCAATTGGTATCAGAGCCGGTTTTGCTCTTCCTTAGATCTTGACCGGTCTCAAGAGCCATGGCGATGGACAAGTATTCCACCAAGCCTCCCATTTTTGCTGGAGTTGATTTTTCGTTTTGGAAATCGCGGATGGAGTCATACATCACTGCCCAGGGCTTCCTGATATGGCAAAAGGTGAAACACCCGTATGAGGTTCCTGCTGATGAAAACGTCACGGCCGGAAATATGGCCGACGTTGAGGTGAACGCTAAGGCAAGGAACATCCTCATACAGGGTCTTAGCCGCAGTGAGTATGATAGGATTTCTCACCTTCGTTCCGCTCACGATATTTGGGTGACCCTCGATGCTTACCATGAGGGCACTACTCAAATCAAGACCGTGAGGCAGGACCAGTTCAAGCGTGAGTTCAACAAGTTTGAACAACACGCTGGTGAGAGTCTTGATGAGTGCTTTGGTCGTTTTACCAAGATTTTGAGCGATCTTCGAGCAGTTGGTTGTATATACCCTGACTCGGATAATGCTCGATATTTCTTGACCGCACTCGATTTGCGTGTTTGGGAGATGAAGGTGACCACCATCAAGGACACCACTGACCTGTCGACCTTGACTCTTGACGGGCTTTATTCCCACCTCAAAACTCATGAGATCGACGTAGTCTCACGGAAGACGAAGTCTCAGTCGATGGCTTTGGTCACCGATCCCATTGGATCCTCTCTTTCTGATTCTTCTGTTGGTTTCTCTCTCTCCGCCCTTTGCAAGCTAAGCGATGACCAACTGGAAAAATTTCCAGAAAATGAGCTTGCTCTTCTTGCTCGCAAATTTTCATATGCATACAAGAGAGTGAGAGAGAGGAAGAGAGGTGGGATGATCACCTGTTTCGAGTGTGGTGGCCCCAACCACATTCGAGCAAACTGCCCCAAACTGGAGAAGGCTAAGAACGATGCCGACGGTTCGGCAAAGAACGACTACATCGACAAGAACCGCAACAAGAAGCCTCCAGTTTGTGAGCCGATGCGTGAGAAGAAGTACCGCAACTTCTCCAAGAACAAGAAGCTCTTCCACTGCGTCCTCGCCGCGCTTGACGACATCAACCTCTCCGACACGGAGACATGGAGCGACGAGGGCGAGGATGAACCGCAAGAGAAGAAGGGCGACGACGACTTATCCAGCATGTGCTTCATGGCCGACGCCAACGGCATCAGCGACTCCGAGCTCTACAGCGACTCGGACGAGGTACCCTCCTATGACCAGCTCAATGAAGCTTTCTGTAAACTAGGAAAATTTCATGCTAGAGCTAGAGCTAGGTGTACGGAGCTTGAGAAGGAAGTAGGTACTTTGACTCGGGAGTTAGCTTCTCTTAGATCTTCTCCCTCCCGAGTCACTGATGATTGCTCTTTGTGTGATGCTATTCTTGTGGAGTTGGAGAACTTAAGGACTATGCATGATAGTGTGTTGACTGAATTAGAAAGTCTTAAGTTGAAGAATGTTAGCGATAATTCTGTTGATGCTATTCCACTAGATGCTAGTTTTCTTCATGCTCACTCTACTCCTTGTGCTAATTGCCCTAAATTGCTTGCCGAAATTGATGCCATGAGCGATCACCTTAGGAAGCTTTCTTCTAGAAACGATGAACTTGAAATGCATGGTTCTAAGGACCCAGTCAGCTCATGTGAGGGCTGTAGGCAACTAAAACTTGACAATGAATCCTTAAATGTCATGTGTGCTAAACTTGCTAAGGACCTACTAGATAAGTCACAAGAAAGTTGCTTGCGATGTTCTGTGATTGAGGGGGACTTGGATAAAATCCATGTCGAGCTTAGGAAGAAATTAGAAGACCAAGCTCATAGAATTAGAAATGCGTCTTGCGTTTCTTGTGAGTTCCTCAAGATTGAGGCAGCCGTGCTGAGGGAGAAAAATGCACGTGCTGAGAGAGCTCATCTTTCTGGTTCTTCTTCTTCTTCTTCTTCCCCCTGCTCTTCTTGTGCCTCTTTCTTTCGAGATTGCCAGTATCTTATGAGCACTCTCGAGAAGTTTGTTGGAGGCAAGAAGAAGCTCAATCTTATTCTAGACCAATCCAAGATTAGTAGATTCAATCAAGGTCTAGGATTTGATCCCTTGGAGCACGCTCGGGCGCATCCTCCCACCATTGTGCGCGGCTCCAAGAGTGGTGAGATTGTGGTAGCTCCCAGAGTGAGCACCACCATGTTTAGGTCTGCTGGGGTTGTCCATAGGACTTCTGACCAAAAGGGTGTTACTCCTGTTGTTTCTGTCTCTAGCAAGACGAAGTACACATGCACATTCTGTAAGAAGGATGGTCACCTAGTAGATTTCTGCTTCAGGCACGCCAAGATCACTCGGCATAAGCGTGTTGCTGCTCTTAGGGTATTGTGGTCATCCCGGACTTTGAGTGCTCCTAAGGTACACACTGCTTCTAGACAGGTTAGAGAGTCGCCTGTTTTTAGGCAGCGTCCAGGACTCGGTTTCATGCTAGTTCTTTGAGTTTTAGTCCTGGAGATGTTCGTAGTCGATCTTTTAAATGCGTCCTCTTGATATTCCTCGTTTTCTCATCGAGGTAGATATCGTGCGTGAGGCGTTCGGTAGGAGTTTTAGGCGCTTCACCGGGTGGTTCGGCTTTTGCACCACAGCGAGCCAACCCGATTCACTCTTAGATCATCTACTAGAGTTGCTACTGATCTTGTTAGGGTTAAATGTCAGAGAGACACTCAAGTCCAGTCTTCTTCAGTGGCTGGTACTCTGAGGCGTCGGGTGGTTTAGTATTGGGTCCCCAAGTCTTCACTCTATCCCAGTACTGAGTCATCTTTCCCTCTTGTGTCAATTCCTTGTGTCATGTCTATGCGATGATGCTTTTAAGTGCCTTTTGCCTTTCTCATGGTGAGATTGTGGTAGCTCCCAAAGTGAGTACCACCATGTTTAGGTCCGCTGGGGTTGTCCATAGGACTTCTGACCAGAAGGGTGTTACTCCTATTGCTTCTGCCTCTAGCAAGGCGAAGTACACATGCACCTTCTGTAAGAAGGATGGTCACCTAGTAGATTTCTGCTTCAGGCGCGTCAAGATCAATCGGCATGAGCGTGTTGCTGCCCTTTAGGGTATTCAAGGTCATCCCCAGACTTTGAGTGCTCCTAAGGCACACTCTGCTTCTAGACAGGTTAGACAGTCGCCTGTTTTTGGGCGACGTACAGGACTCGGTTTTCATGCTAGTTTGAGTTTTAGTCCTGGAGCTATTCGTAGTCAGTATTTCCGTCGTCCTCTTGATATTCCTCGTTTTTCTTATCGAGGTAGATATCAGCAGTGTGATGTGTTTTCTGGTAGGAGTTTTAGGTAGCTTCACTGGGGTGGTTTGGCTTTTGCACCACAGCATGCCAACCCACTTTTAGCTTCTAGATCATCTACTAGAGTTGCTACTGATCTTGTTAGGGTTAAACGTCAGAGAGATATTCGAGTCCAGTCTTCTTCTGTGACTAGTACTCTGAGGTGTCGTATGGTTCAGTATTGGGTTCCTAAGTCTTCACTCTATCCCAGTACTGAGTCATCTTTCTCTCTTGTGTCTTGATCAGGTTCGTCGGATGGGGAAGGGAGATGTTTGGATTGTCGACTCCGGTTGTTCTCATCATATGACCGGAGATTCACGATGGTTCTATTCCCTAGTCCGAGCCCCCGGTGATGAGTTGATCACTTTTGGGGATGCCTCTTCAGGTAGAGTCATTGCTAAAGGTACCATTTGCATTAATGACAATTTCATTCTTAAAGATGTTGCCTTAGTAAGTAAGCTGCAATACAATTTGCTTTCTATTTCTCAGCTTATTGATGACTCTTTCGAGGTGAGTTTTAAGAGTAATGCCTATAGAATCCTCGATTCATCAGGAGGGTTAGTTTGCGGGATTTCTAGATTTGGGAGAGTCTTCCGTGCTGATTTTTCTGTTTCTTCTGGAGACTCTCTTCGGTGTTTGATTGCTTCAAAGTCCCGTGATCTCTCCTTCTGGCATAGGAGACTTGGTCACATTGGATTTGATCATTTGACCCGAGTTAGCAGCCACGATCTCATTCGTGGTTTGCCCAAACTCAAAATGGTCAAAGACTTAGTTTGCTCTCCCTACCGACATGGCAAGATGGTTGCTGCTTCTCATCCCCCGGTCACTGTTGTGATGACTGATGCACCAGGACAGCTTTTACTTATGGACACTGTTGGTCCAGCTAGAGTGCAGTCAGTGGGAGGGAAGTGGTATGTTCTTGTCATTGTTGATGATTTTTCGAGGTATTCTTGGGTGTTCTTCATGTCCTCGAAGGATGAGACTTTTACCCATTTTAAGGGTTTGGTTCATAGGTTGTCTTTTGAGCTCCCTGGTGCCCTACGAGCTATACGCAGTGACAATGGCACGGAGTTCAAGAACTCCTATTTTGAGAGTTTATGTGTGGAGTCTGGTTTAGAGCATCAGTTCTCCTCTCCCTACGTCCCTCAGCAAAATGGCGTAGTGGAAAGGAAGAACAGGACCACAGTAGAAATGGCCAGACGATGCTAGACAGTCTGATACTCCTAGGAAGTTTTGGGCTGAGGCTATAGCTAGTGCTTGCCATGTTTCTAATCGTGTATTCTTGAGAGCACATTTGCACCGCACTTCTTACGAGTTGATGTATGGGCGAAATCCCAGTGCTTCTCATTTTTGTGTGTTTGGTTGCAAGTGTTTTATTTTGAAGTTTGGTAACCTGGATAAGTTTGAGTCTCGTTCTTCTGATGGTATCTTTCTGGGTTATTCGACTTCTTCTCGTAGCTATAGTGTCTAGAGTTGCGATGCGCATAGGATCATAGAGACCTGTGAAGTGACCTTTGATGAGGCTAGCCCAGGAGCTAGACCCGATATTTCAGGCTCTTCTTCTTCCTCCGAGACCATCTTTGTAGAGGATGAGGATGATGGAGATGATGGTGTTCCACCTGATCCAGTCCCCTCTACACCTGAGATGCCTCCTGTTTCCATTTCTGCACCTCAGGAAGGCCACCCTTGCCTTCGACTCTCATTCGACTAGTGGCTCTGCTCCTACCTCTTCTGTGCATGAGGTAGAGGCCACTTCTGCTTCTGGACCTCCCCATCATATTCAGCGTTCTCATCCACCTGATCAGATCATCGGCGATCTATTTGAGCGAGTCACTCGATCAAAATCAGGTTTGTCCAGTTTCTGCCTTCACTCTGCCTTGGTTGCCTCGTTTGAGCCGAAGGATGTGACTCATGCATTATCTGACGAGTCTTGGACTAATGCTATGCATGAGGAACTTGAAAACTTCGAGAGGAACAAAGTATGGCAGCTTGTAGAACGTCCATCTAGTCATAATGTCATTGGGACCAAGTGAGTGTTCAAAAACAAGCAGAGTGAGGATGGGGTTGTCATTCGCAACAAGGTAAGGCTAGTTGCACAGGGCTTTTCTCAGGTTGAGGGTCTTGACTTTGAGGAGACCTTTGCCCCTGTAGCTAGACTAGAGGCTATTAAGATCCTGCTTGCATTCTCTGCATCCCGGGGCTTTAAGCTCTATCAAATGGATGTCAAGAGTGCATTCCTCAATGGCTATATTGAGGAAGAGGTTTATGTCAAACAACCTCCAGGATTTGAGAACCCCAAGTTTCCGAGTCACGTATACAAGCTTTCCAAAGCTCTGTATGGACTCAAGCAGGCCCCCAGAGCATGGTATGAGAGGCTCAGTCTTATCTTCTCAGCCATGACTTCAAAATGGGCGTAGTAGACAAGACTCTGTTCATCAGACACCATTTTCTTCTCGTCCAGATTTATGTGGACGATATCATTTTTGGTGGCTCGTCTCATTCGCTTGTGTCTCGCTTTTACGAGGTGATGAGCACAGAGTTTGAGATGAGTATGATGGGCGAGTTGAGCTACTTTCTTGGCTTCAGTTAAGAAGACTCGGAGGGTACTTTCTTGCATCAAGGCAAGTATACCCGTGACCTCTGAGGCGCTTCGATATGTCGATGGGAAGCGGTGATGACTCCTATGGCCACCACTGCTGTCCTCGAGCCCGATGAGGATGGTGAGCCTGCGATCAAAAGGAGTTTGAAGCATGATCGGCTCCTCTTGTACCTCACCGCTCGAGGCCGGACATACATTTTGTTGTGTGTCCGTGCGCTCGATTTCAAGCTTCTCCTCGCGCCTCTCACGCCCGGTCAAAGCGCATCTTGGTACCTTCGTGCAACCACCGATTATGGTATTTGGTACTCTTCTTCTTCTTGTCTATCTCTTAGAGCCTTTTCCGATGCCCACTTTGTCGTGTAGGATAGATAGGAAGAGCACTTCATCACTTGCCAATTCATTGGCACTTCTTTTGTTTCTTGGTCATCTAGGAAGCGATGCAGGGTTGCACACCCACCGAGGTCGAGTATGTTGCTACTGATCGATCTCAGAGCTGTGCTCTGGATGAGATCGACCTTACGGGACTATGGGTTAGAGATAGAGAGTGTGCCACTTTTCTCGTGACAACACTTCGCTATTTGCATTGCTAAAACCCAAAGGCAACATTCCCGACCAAGCACATTGATATTAGATATCACTTCCTTAGAGACCATGTGGAGAAGGGAGATATCGCGCTTCAGTTCGTAGAGAGTGACCTTCAGTTAGCCGATATCTTCACCAAGCCTTTGGATAGCTCCAGATTTGTTGCCTTGAGGAGTGAGCTTGGAGTCGTGAGCCCTTACGGCCTTTCGTGAGGGGAGCTGGTTTGTATATTATGTATTATATGTTTTCTTCCACTTTTCTTTTCTTTGTGTTTCTTACGGGTGACTTTGGGCTTGTTTTCTTGAGTTGAGTTCACTCACTTAGACTTCAGTATGCCTTGCATGGACCTCTTATCTTGTGCTTTAGGTTGCTATCATGCGTGATTAGTTGTTCTCTCTTCTCTCTAGGTTGAGTTCCCTCACGCCTTATAAGTCTAGCGGTATTGGGCCTCCGGTAGACAGTGCATGTGCACTCCTTAGTTGGGATATAGAGTCAGCTTCCCTATGTCAGTCACTGGGGAAGATAAGAGCGAGTCTGAGCCGTAGTGATTCTCTTCTACCTTATCTATGCTCAATAGCCATCCAGTTTTGCAGTTTCTCGACTTCTTCTCCTCATTCTGTTTCTCTGGTTGTTATTGAGTTCATTCGGGTTTTCTTTATGCCTAATCTTGAAAATAACTCAACTTTAACCAGATTTGAGCTTAAAATTGATTCATTTGTTGAGGGGGAGTTTGAGAATCTGTTCATGCATTGCATTTAGACTGCATTTTCTGTTTTATGAGCTTTGTCTATTATGCAATTGATTTCTTCTTCATGCTATACACCATGCTACATCATTTGAAGAAAATCACTAGCTTAGGTATGTCCAAGTTCATTTAACTTGCTAAGCTTAAAAATGAAATAAGCCTTAAATGAAAAACTTGATGAAACTTGTTGCTTTTACTTGCTAGGTTTCTTCTCTAGAGGTTTGTGCCATAATTTGAGAAATTTTGGAGTTCTCTAGAGTCCCTATAGCAACTTGGGTGAAACTAGTTTGATCCATGCTAGAGTCCTTCAATTGCTCATAAATTATTGTGCTAAAAATGAAAATTAAACAAAATTGACTCTTCTTGTGCACATACGACTCAACACCTTGCATTCACAAGACCGCTTCCCATTGCACTTGGGATGAACTTGGAATACATCGTGTTTGACCTAGACCATCCTCTTAAGAGTTCATCTTGAGATGGTCACATACGGCTTGAGTCAATTGGTTGTCAAAAGAAAATACAAATAAATTAAAAACAAAGACATATGTGGGTAAAGAATGCAAATAATGTCAAACATTTGCACCCCGCTATGTCTTGTATGATGATAAATCAAAATTTGCATTAAGTGATAAATGAGCCCGAAGGACCTTGTATGCTTTTCTAGATTCCCTAAAGTGTTGAGTAGGTTGAACTCTAGGTTTTCCTTTTGATCCTTAGAGTGGCTATTCTTCTATTTTTGAAACTAAAGCTAAGTGTTGCACTTGTCAAATCTTGATAAAAATGAAATATTCAAATCAAAACTTGTATTTGCACTTGGACATGTCCTAGACTAGTATAATCTAAAAATTGACTAGCTTGGTGTCATATCTTGTCATTGTGATCAATTGGATAATCTTCAAAGCTCCCTTAGGTTGCATTTCATGCATACATAAAAAGAGGGAGAAAATTCCATTTTGATGCCTATATTGCCAAAAGGGGGAGAAAATGTAGAAAAGGCATCATTAAAAAAAATGTGAAAGCTTGTGGTTTCTTATGATCTTTGTAAATCTTTGCTATTTCTTATGGATCATAATCACATTTGGCACTTATAATTGGTTTTTAGAGCTTTTGTGGAAAACTTGCTCTTTTCATGGTCTTGCTCTAAATTCTTTCTACCAAATTGGTCATAATTTTATATCTTTTTCTCTAGACCAAGTTTGGCTTTGCAAACAAATTGCTTTCTTCTTCTCTCATTCAAACTCAAATTTATGCCTTTTGTGTGGTTTGTCAATATACTCATCAAGGGGGAGATTGAAGGACCATGTGGAGGTCCATCCATGTTTGTGATGAGTATTTGACTTTATTTGAGCAAGGTGTGCTCAAGTTTGAGTTTGATTTGGATTGATTTTCAAAATGAAACAATTTGAGTTATCTTTGCTAGGAGTGGCAGTACCGGCCGTATGGGCGCGGTAGTGATGAGTTGGATGGTTTATTGCATATCATTGTGGGCATTGCTATGTGAAGTGTTTCCTTGTCTTTGATGGTTGCAGGGCGACGGTGCTAGTTAATGGTGAGACGGAGGATGACCGGGACTAGGCGAGGAGCGTTGGAGGTCTAGACGATTGGGAGATCGCCGGAAGATGATCGGAGACGGAGTCCGGGCAAGTCAAGAAGACAAGGAAAGGAGATGATGCTAGCTAGATGCCGCGTGGATCAATGAGGGCCGTCGGATTGAGGTCTAGTTGATAGGTTAGCGGGTCTAGGTAGTATGCTTTGAAAACCGTGCAAGAAAACCCGGTATGTGTGTGGGTTTTGGGTTAGCCCTTGCATGGCTGTGTGTGTGGGTTAATCCTAGCCCTTAGATGAGTGCTCTAGGGTTGAGGGACTCATCCAAGGGTGGTAGGTGGCCCAAGAGTAGTATAAATAGGGGTGGAGGATAGCCTCCTCCCTTGAAGGTTTTGAGGTTTTGATGCTCCTTTGAGCTTTACCCACATGAATGTGAGGCTTTGTAACCTCTCCTTCCAGAAATGAAATGTTTCCTCAAATCATTTCTTTTCTTTGTGCATTTACATTACGCAATTTACATTATGCACTTAAATTCCGCAATTAAATTCAGCACTTACATTCTTGCAATTTACATTTGTGCAATTTGGATTTGCCTCCCCTCCTTCTAAATGTTGTTCTTCTAGGATGTATTAAGGGTGTTCATTTGGTTTTACATCTTTCTTACACCCTTGGATAGACTAGAGATCAAGTTTTTTATCAATTTGCAAATCTGTCCAGAACTTGTTCTTCACGCAGCAGTCAGTATTTGATTTTTCTAAACACATATAAAAATCATTTTTAAGTGATTCTTTTTGGAGAAGGTGCAGGACTCATATATACATCTGTATAAAATTTCTTGAGTCCACTGGTTGTACCGTTTGAGAGCTATGATGTGAAAACCGAGCCTCAAACTTTCTGGTCAAAGTTCCTAACCTTCTGTATTGCTTGATTTTTCATTCTTATTCTACAAAGCTTTCTAAGGTGATTTTTGGTGGAATGTTTCATGACTCTACTGCTCACAGGGACAAAAATTCTCAAACATTTTAGAGTAACAGAAACTCACCAACCACCTCTTCCAACTGAGGACAATTTCTGAAAATCTGCTTTAACTTTTCTGAAAAGAGACTTTGGTATTTTAGCTTTATCTCTTTTAGAAAAGAAGTCTTTTGGATTGATTCCTCTTTTGTTTGGACACTTGACAACCAGGATTGTGATTAAAAAAACCCCTCATATGATTCATGGTTCTTATCCATGCAAGCTAGGGGTACACATAATTGTCTAATTGTTCTGGGTTTTGGAGGGTGTGCGAATATGAGAAGCACCAGTTTGAACGAAAATATTTGGGTGCTTTAGATTTTTATTGCAAGAGTGTTTGGAGTACTTTGAGTGGGGGAAATTTTATTTGGGATCATTCACCCCCCCCCCCCTCTGATCGCCATTTCGATCTTTCACAGAGTCATCGGAGAGCTGGAGGAGGCCTTGTAGGCAGCCGAGGAGGTGGCAGATTAAGTCCTTCAGGAGCTAGATGGGAACGCCGAGGAAGAGAAAGAAGACCTAGAGGAGCGTGAGTGGTAGCCTGAGGAGCCAGCAGAGGGTCACCAGGATGGTTTCGCACCCATGCTAGCCCACCCACCGGTGTATGCGCCGGGTCAGTCTCAGCCAGGGTGGCTGGATGAGTGAGTGTTTTAGAGTTGAGTTGAGACTCAAGTGTTGAGTCGCGTCATAAGGCTAGTTTTACCCTTTCATAGACGTTAAGGTCATGTGTTAGTTTGGTTCTTAATTGTTTGCTGAGTGTGCAGTATGTGTTGCAAAGCCCTTAGGTATTGTAAACAACCATACCAAGTATTAATAAAGATTATTTAAGTTGGGTATAACCTGTTTTCCCCGCCTTAGAAATTCTTACATCTTATCTATGCTACATCTATCTTTCCTAACCCGAGAAGCAATCAAGCAGATGGTGAACACCCGCAGCAACAACGGAGCTTCAAGAAGTGGTCTGTGCTCAGGCAACAATCCCAATGAAGGAGCACCACCGCAGCAAGCACCGCTAGTGGATCTGCAGAACTTAGGGGCTTTTCTTGCTGCGCAAACTCACTTGATGCAAACCATGATGCAGCAGATGACCAACATGGCTGCAGCCAACAACCCCATTGCCCAGAACAACAATGGTGGACCTCGTCCTTTTTCCAAGTTGTCCGATTTTATGAGGACCCGACCGCCAACATTTTCCAGCAATGTCAACCCCCCTAGAGGCCGATGATTGGCTGAGAACTATTGAAAGGAAGTTGTACATCACCCAATGTGAAGGACATGAGAAGGTCCTTTATGCATCCCATCAGCTAGAGGGAACTGCTGCAGAGTGGTGGGAGAACTACTGCGCCGCTCATGAGGCACCGATGGAGATCACTTGGGAGGAGTTTGCAACAGCCTTCCGTCAGTACCATGCGCCAGAAGGGATGATGGACTTAAAGAAGGAGGAGTTTAGGCTCTTAAACAAGGAGGCCAATCGGTGGCCGAATACTTGAATAAATTCACGCAGTTGGCTCGCTACGCTCCTGAGGATGTAGCAACAGACAAGGCCAGGCAGTCCCGCTTTATGAAGGGGCTAAATTCAGGACTGCAGGTTGGGCTGATCACCCACAACTTCCCAGACTTCTAGGAGTTGGTGAATAAAGCTTTGATCCTAGAGGATAAGCGCAAGGAGCTCGGGGAAAATCGCAAGCGCTTGATGACCAACCAAGGTGGACGTCCTAACCACCTGCGAATGAGAATGACACCGCAATAGTTCTCCAGATTCCAGCCGCCCGCTGCTAACAAGACAGTGACACCTACGCCGCGACCATCTGGACAGAATTATCAGACGTCGGTCCAGGGAAATAATGCTCCAGTTGGTGTTCAACAGATAGCCGCTAGGAGGTGCTACAGTTGCAACGAGTTGGGGCACTTTGCTAATAGGTGTCCGCAGAAGGGAAGCGTCACGCCAGTGCGTTTCAATCTTGGAACGACACCTACTAAGGCACCAATGTCAGGAGCAAATCGGGGAGCTGGTCAGGGGGAGCGATGCCTCAAGCTACGATAAGAGGTAGAATCAACCATATCACCGCAGATGGAACCTAAGAAGCATCAGACGTCGTACTGGGTAAGTTTTAGGTAAACTCAGTACCTGCAACAATTTTATTCGATTCTGGAGCTTCGCATTTATTTGTTTCTCGAGCTTTTGCAGCTGAAAATGGTATGAGTGTGAAAAATCTTAAATGTGTGATGCTAGTCCAAGCCCCGGGTGAGTTAAGATTTAGCCTTGGGTGTTTGGGAGTTAAGCTGCTAATTAATGGGGTAGAGTTCCTAGCGAACCTAATCATTTTGGATACCCAAACCCTAGATGTTATTCTTGGAATGGATTGGTTGTCCAAGCATAAGACGGTATTGGATTGTGGTCGAAGGGTCATATCAATCGAGAGCCCTAAAGGAGAGAAGGTGGAATTTCAAGCGACAATAGTTCGTGATGGGAAGTTAATGATCAATAGCGTGAAAGCCACCAGCATAGAGGATGTGCCAATAGTCAGAGAATATGCAGATGTATTTCGAGAAGATTTACTGGGTATGCCATCGGACCGTGATACTGAATTCGTCATTGAGTTAGCAATGGGGATGGCACCGATAGCAAAAAGACCTTATCGGATGCCTACTGATGAACTAGTAGAAATGAAGAAGCAGATTGAGGAGCTGTTAGAAAAAGGCTTCGTCAGACCAAGCTCATCGCCATGGGGAGCGCCAGTGTTGTTTGTTAGGAAGAAGGACGGAAGCCTAAGGATGTGTATTGATTATCGTGCACTTAATGAAGTAACGATTAAGAACAAGTACCCGTTGCCAAGAATCGACGACTTATTTGATCAGTTGAGAGGAGCAGGAGTTTTCTCCAAGATAGACCTTCGTTCAGGATATCATAAACTGAAGATTCGAGCAGAAGATGTTCCGAAGACCGCATTCTCGACGAGATATGAACATTATGAGTTTACAGTCATGTTGTTTGGGTTGACCAATGCGCCGGCATATTTCATGAATATGATGAATAAGGTTTTTATGGAATATCTGGATAAGTTTGTGGTGGTATTTATAGATGATATTCTGGTTTATTCCAAGTCGAAAGAAGAGCATGTGAATCATTTGTGGCTAGTTCTGCAGAAGCTGCGAAAGGAATAGCTGTATGCTAAGTTTAGCAAGTGTGACTTTTGGAAAGAAAAAGTTGAATTCTTGGGTCATGTGATGACTGCGAAGGAGTGGCGATGACCGAGCAAAGTAGAGATATCTGCCTTGGGAGCAGAAGTCCGTTACCCAGGTGCGTAGTTTCCCGGGAATGGTAGGTTACTACCGGTGGTTTATAGAAGGATTCTCAACAATTGCGAGACCTCTCACGCAACTGTTGAAGAAGGAAAAGAAGTTTGCATGGACGCCAGAGTGTGAGAAGAGCTTTGAGGAATTAAAGAAGCATTTGACGACAGCCCTAGTGTTGGTATTACCTGATGTCCAGAGTGGTTTTGATATATACTGCGATGCGTCGAGACAAGGTCTTGGATGCGTATTGATGCAGAATGGTAAAGTAGTCACGTATGCGTCAAGGCAGTTAAGGCCACATGAAGGAAATTATCCTACACATGATTTGGAGTTGGCTGCCGTAGTGCATGCCTTGAAATTATGGCGTCACTATCTCATTGGTAATAGACGCGAAGTATATACGGACCACAAGAGCTTACAATATATTTTTACTCAGTCAGATCTTAACATGAGGCAAAGGAGGTGGTTGGGAAAGGCTAATGTAGTGGTTGATGCTTTGAGTCGTAAAAGCCACGTTGCAAATATGATGGTGCAAGAAGATCAGTCGGAGCTGTGTAAGGAGTTTCAGAGGTTAAAACTGGAAATGGTTCCAGAAGGATTCGTAGCTACGTTAGAAGTGAAGCCGACGCTTGAGGATCAGATTCGGGAAGGGCAAAAGGATGATGAGAAAATCAATCGGATCAAATCTAAAAAGGATGAAGGTTTAGCCTCAGATTTTTCGGTGGATGATCAAGGTACCATGTGGTTCAAAGGGCGAATTTGTGTGCCAAACAAACCAAAGCTTAAGTAGTTGATCTTAGAAGAGGCGCACGATTCCAAGTATTCAATTCATCCAGGAAGCACTAAGATGTATCAAGACCTAAAGGAGAGATTTTGGTGGCCTAAGATGAAGCGTGAAGTTGCTGAGTATGTTGCCTTGTGTGATGTATGCCAAAGAGTTAAGGCTATACACCAGAGGCCAGCAGGTTTGTTGCAACCATTAAAAATCCCAGAGTGGAAATGGGAAGAAATTGGTATGAATTTTATCACTGGTTTGCCGAGAACTCAAAGTGGGTATGATTCTATATGGGTCATTGTGGACCGATTGACCAAAGTTGCTCACTTCATACCGGTTAAAATGACTTACTCAGGAGACCAATTAGCAGAGTTGTACATGGCCAAAATTGTGTGTTTGCATGGTGTACCTAAAAAGATAGTGTCCGATAGAGGTACCCAATTTACCTCGAGGTTCTGGGATAAGCTACATGGAGCCATGGGGACCCGATTAAATTTTAGTACAGCATACCACCCGCAGACAGATGGTTAGACAGAAAGGGTGAATCAGATTCTTGAGGACATGTTAAGAGCTTGTGCATTAGCTTATACTGCTTCGTGGGACAAATGTCTGCCATATGCGGAGTTCAGTTATAATAACAGCTATCAGGCTAGCTTACAAATGTCACCATTTGAGGCTCTGTATGGTCGTGCTTGTCGTACTCCATTAAATTGGAACGAGACAGGAGAGCGATTGGTATTCGGACCAGATATACTCAAGGAAGCTGAGGAACAAGTGGCTATGATAAGAGAGAGGTTGAAAATCGCGCAGTCTAGGCAAAAGAGCTATGCTGACAATCGACGTCGTGATTTGAATTTTGAGCCATAGCATTTTGTGTATCTTAGGGTTACTCCTTTGAGGGGTGTTAAAAGATTTCACACCAAAGGAAAGCTTGCTCCAAGATATGTTGGACCATTCAAGATTTTGATTCGTTGAGGAGAGGTAGCATATCAGTTGGAATTGCCGCCGTCTTTGGCAGGTGTGCACGATGTGTTCCATATGTCACAACTTAAGAAGTGTCTTCGAGTGCTAGAGGAGAAGATGCCATTGGAAACAATTGAACTGCAAAAAGATCTAACCTACAAGGAGCACCCGATAAAAATTTTGGATGTCATGGATCGCAGGACCAGAAACAAGTCTATTCGCTTTTGCAGAGTTCAGTGGAGTAATCATTTAGAGAATGAAGCAACCTGGGAGCGAGAGAAGGATCAGAAATCGAAATTCCCAAACCTATTTCCTAGTCAGCCTTGAATCTCGGGGTCGAGATTCTGTTAAGGAGGGAGGTTTGTAACATCCCAAAATTTACCTATAATTTTATCCATGTGCATTTTGTGTTTTTCTGAATTTATTGGATTTGCTAGAATTTATTTGAATATATTTTAATTAAGTACATTGAACCTTTTGTGAAAACTAATTATAAATAGATAAAAACTAATATAAAGTTTTGCCAAAAACATTTTATTTGAGTTCAAATGTCTCAAAGTATTTATGAGAATTTTCTTGGATTTTTCCTAATATTTTAATTGCTTAAAACTAATTAAACTAATTTTTGTAATTATTTTAAATCAGAAACCCGAGAAAAATCGAAATGAACAGTACTGGGCCGCCCAGTACTGTGCACGTGTGCGGCCCGTTATTTGCGCAGCCTGTTTGGCCTGTTATGGTTAGGGTTAGCGTCGGTCGTTGGATCTTTATCACGCGGTCTTCATCAAGCCACGTCGCGTGCGTGTGATCAGCCGTTGGATCGCGAAGGGGCACTCGGGATGTGAAGATGAAACCAGAAACCCTAACGCTTGTGAGTCGTTGGATCAGGATCGTGAGGAAGAGATCACGTTGCGCTATTTTGGAAGGTGCGGATCGTATCCGTTGATTTTGGAAGGTGTGGATCGGATTGAATCAGCTGAGATGCAATCGTGGCCGCTCGTTGCAAATCGGACGGTTGTCCGTCGTCATCTCTGATCGAGATTTCGAAATCGCCGCCGCGCGCCGTCTCCACCGTGGATTGCTAGGGTTGCTGTGTTTGCACGCACGCTGAGGCTATAAAAGCCGCAGCCCGCACCCCGATGTTCCTCATCTCCTTGCGCATCCAGTCGCTCAAGTCTTAGCCTCAGAGTCGCCGCCGTTTAGCCCCAAGAGCTCGCCGTAGTTCTTCGTAGCGCCGCCTCGGTTTTCTTCAGTTTTCGCCGCCGTTTAGCCGCCGTTCGCTGCGCGGATTCTAGATCCAAAATCTCCATTGCAAGCCGCGTCGGGGCCACCATTTCTTCCTCGCCAGAGTCATCTCGTTCGCCATTCGGGTGGTCGTCTTCCTCGCGTCCGGCGAAGCTGCGCCACCGTGCTGCCATCTTCGCCTCGGAGCGTCATCGACCGTCGGATCGCCAAGCAACGCCCCAGATTATGCCACGTCGCTTCGTCTGTAGTGTTCTGCTCGGGTAAGCTTTGGCCGTTAGATCTGAGATGAGCGGTCAGGATTGAGCCGCATAGGAGTAGATCGGTAGCCGTTAGATCCTTGCGCGGATGTGCGACACGTGTCGGCTCGGAAGCTGAGGCGTTGTGCACCGGATGCACGGTGGTCAGGCGCTGTGTTGTGGACGCAGTCCGTAGACCGGGCAATGTGACGCAACCCGATTGGTCCACGTATGCGATGACGTCATGCTGACATCATCCGGTCCACAGCACAGTACCTCGAGTCCAAGGTGGACTAGAGAAGTTTTGTGGACTGAGTCCATGCGCTGAAGCCACGTGGCAGCCTCTGGTTGGTCCACATGTCGCTTGCGCAATAATCCGAGTTATCTTTATAAAAATAATTCGGGAAAATCAAAATTTCTAATTTCAAAATTAATTAAAACTTTGAATAGCTATAACTTTTGCATTTGAGCTCGGATTTGAGTGATTCAAATTTCTAAAAATTTGTAAAATCAAGATCTATTTAATGGTGCTTTTTATCTGAATTTTTAGAGTCTGGTTGCTCTCTATTTTTGGGGTTTATTGCTATTTTATCTCGATTCGCGTAGACATTGAATTGCTCGGTGCTCCGGAGGAGGATTCGTCGCTTCAAGACCCAAGTTCAAAGCAAGACCAGCACCTATTCAAAGGCAAGTTGTGCTTTGATCATATTGCACCTAATTTCACAAAATTGCTATTTTGTCTTTAAAATTTATGCATGATACTTTATGAGTATAAATGATTTCAATTAATCTTGGAACTAGATAATAATATGCCTATTTGAATTAAATCATACCTTGTCAATTGTATGCCATGATCTAATTGTCACCCTATGATGTGGAACTATAGTTAGTTAATATTAATAATCAACATGGGACAAGTTATACCGTGTTAGTTTGCTTAGCCATGCCACATCATCACATGTATCTGGATCAGTGATATTTAATCTTGACTAATGGATTATAGAACAATGTTTATAAATGGGTGTGTCATGTGTTGTCACACAGTGATATTGAGTTGTCGTGGCGAGGAGGTCACACAACTAGATTGAATTGCTGATGGCACGTGGTGCATGGTAATCAACTGGGGTGGTAATCATTTTAGATCGGGGCAGGTGGCAAGGGGCAGTATGCCAAGGTGGGCCTGTTGGGCAGGGGTATGTGGAAGTCTTGCCTCGGTCACTTCAAGGACTTAACCTTGCAAGCCTTCGACCTGAGTCTTAATTGCAACCACACGTCTGGAATGGCACAGCCTAGCTGACTAATTTGTGTTGTTTAGATTATGGTACTACGGTGGTGTTCAGTGAGTCCCGAATTTTGGGGTAGCTCACATGGCGCAAGAGGGGGCCCTGGATGTGGTAACCAGTCCCACCAGTGTTGAAACCTTAGCAGGTAGTACCGGGTCTAAGCAGAGCATTGTAAAGGCTTTGTTGTGGTCACTCACCTGTGTGGTGTTTGATTATATCGTGTGGGTAAGGTGCATAACCTCTGCAGAGTGTGAAACCTATTCGAATAGCCGTGCTCATGTTATTGGGCAATGCTCGGGAATTACAATCAAGGGTTAGACTTTTGTAAATAAAAACTTGTTGGGATGGTGAATTGCCATGAAAACATGGAATTTGACTTAGGATGGAATACCCTGTCTACTTGAAAAGTTGAATCTATTATTTACTATTATTTGTTTTACTGTCTTTCAATCTACTTACTGTATTCTTTCATAAAATGTTGCTTTACTGCAAAATAGCCGTGTTAGCCTTCCTTGGAATAAGCCAAGCATGTAGAATATTTGACTTGCAATTCTGTGCATGACTTGTTGAGTGCTTTATGTACCCATCCCGCAACAACAAACTTCAGAAGAGGAGGAGTCTACGACATTCTTGGAGGAGTACCACGGTGCTGATGCTTAGGGTCTGAGCCTCGTCAGTTGCCTGTGGTGAACTGGGGAGCTACTACGTTTACTTCATTTTCGCTGCTGCTTAATTTCTATTTCTTAGTTAAGCCCTGTGAGACAATAATCATGTAAGACAACAGTTATTATTAATTATTGAAGTTATGCTATATTCCGCTGTGTATGGCTGTGATTGCATCTATGTTGAACCTGTGTGCACTAGCGTGATCCTGGACTAGTGCGATATACACAGATGGTCCGGATTTGCATATTCGGGTCCCGACAATCGGTCGCTTATTTTATTAAGAAATTAAGTGGGCCAAGTCTCAATTATTCTACCTATGATAAAGAATTGTATGCTTTACTTCGTGTGCTTGAAATTTGGCAACATTATCTATGGCCCAAAGAATTTGTTATACATTCTGATCATGAATCGCTAAAACATATGAGAAGTCAAGCTAAACTGAATAAACGACATGCTAAATGGGTAGAATATATTGAGTCATTTCCATATGTCATAAAACATAAGAAAGGAAAGGACAATGTGATTGCTGATGCGCTTTCTAGGCGTTATACCATGTTATCTCAACTTGATCATAAGATTTTTGGTTTAGAGATTGTTAAGGACTTATATGCTGCTGATTTGGACTTTAAAGAAGTGCATGAACATTGTAAAGAAGGGAAAACATGGAATAAATACGTGTTGAATGATGGTTTGCTCTATCGTGCTAACAAGCTATGCATTCCAGCTAGCTCCGTTCGTCTTTTGTTGTCACAGGAGGCGCATGAAGGAGGTTTGATGGCACATTTTGGAGCAAAGAAGACTGAAGATGTGTTGGCCACCCACTTCTTTTGGCCAAAGATGAGACGCGACGTCGAGCGCTACGTGTCACGCTGCACTACTACAATAAAGCTAAGTCTCGCTTAAATCCACATGGTCTTTACGTGCCTCTTCCTGTTCATAGCATACCTTGGGAGGATATTTCTATGGATTTTGTTTTAGGATTGCCTAGGACAAAGAGGGGAAGGGATAGCATATTTGTTGTTGTGGATCGTTTCTCTAAAATGGCATATTTTATACCTTATCACAAGAGCGATGATGCTACAAACATAGCTGATTTATTTTTCAGGGAAATCGTTCGACTACATGGAGTGCCTAATACTATTGTCTCGGATCGTGATGCAAAGTTTTTGAGTCACTTTTGGAGATCACTTTGGAACAAATTAGGGACGAAGCTGCTGTTTTCTACTACATGTCATCCACAAACTGATGGACAAACGGAGGTCGTTAACCACATATTATCCACCATGTTGCGGGCTATTTTAAAGAAGAATTTGAAGATGTGGAAAGAATGTTTACCACATATTGAGTTTGCTTACAATAGGTCGAAACATTCCACCACCAAGGTAAGTCCGTTTCAGGTAGTATATGGCTTTAATCCCCGTGCTCCTATTTATTTACTACCTTTGCCCACTTCTGAAAAACTTAATTTGGATGCTAAGAAGCGTGCTGAATTTATTCATAAGTTGCACGAAACAACTAAAGAGAATATAGAGTGCATGACTGATAAGTATAGGATTGCTGGAAGTAAAGGTAGGAAAGAAATAAAATTTGAACTGGGTGATTTGGTTTGGTTGTATTTGAGAAAGGATAGGTTTCCAGAATTAAAAAAATCAAAGTTGATGCCTAGAGCTGATGGTCCGTTTAAGATAATTGAGAAAATCAATGACAATGCATACAAATTGGATCTACCTACAGATTTTGGGGTTAGTCCCACATTTAACATTTCAGATTTGAAGCCATACTTGGGAGAGGAAGATGAGCTTGAGTCGAGGATGACTCCAATTCAAGAGGGGGAGGATGATGAAGACATCACTCCTTCGGATGTGCGCAACACGACTCCTCAAGATATACAAGGACCAATTACAAGAGCACGCACGCGATAATTAAACCACCAATTGAACTCATTCCTTGTTGTTCACGTTTTCTTGGATGGATTGCTACTAAATTCTTGTGATGTTTTATTACTTACGAATATGGGAGAAGCATCACAAGCTTACCTGGATATCATCCCTCAAAGCCTAAGTCTACTTGGTCTCAAAGTCGAGCTCAAGTCGGAATCCAACTTCGGTTCAGAGCCTCAAGACAACACGTCAATAAAAAGACTATATCTGGGTCATACGAAGTCCAATTGAGGCGTTCTTAGACTCTACAGAGAAGCCCACGATGAGAGCTTTCCAACAGAAGTGGTTTCACATCCAAACTCCTTCTGGATCGATAGGAATCATCAAATAAATATGATAAACAAAATTTGCCAGGTGCTGTGCCACCTCCACTTGGGCCCAAAGGCCTTGTACGACCTAGGGTTGCACAGACATCCCACCTCCCTTGCTCTCTTCCTCATACATATTCTGATTGGAAGCCAGATCGGCAACATCGAGTTCTCCATCAATCGATTTACTACTTCCTGTCGGAAGATCGGGTCACCGTCCCCATCACAAGATGAACTGGACACCAATCTAAACTAAGACCAGCAACTCAACACGATGATGCAACCGAAAATTCAACGATGCAAATTACTGACAAGAAAGATGCAAGGCGCAGATGGTTTTGGACAGCAGATGATCTACTATTATTTTTTTGTGGCTTTTTCCAGACTTTAGGGATGAAACAATTTAATTACGAAACACTGAAAATTTCTCACGGAGCAACTTGGTGCTCTCATACCACTTGGTGTAGAATTGTTCATGATCTTTCGATGAGAGCGACAACTTCGATTTGGTGGAACTAACTTTGACGATCCGACTACAACGTACGACGATGATGCACCTTAGCAATCGCTAAACCAACTCCGGAGGGTTATTGATCTTGTCGTGGGCACGATCAACCTGAACACGAGGTTCAATTCCTACAAGCGACCGAAGAACAAGCAAGAACAAGAGTAAAAGCAATCTGAAATTGCAAACAAGAATTGAGGCTCAGAATAATATAGATCAAAAGGTGGGGTTCCACGAAGCAATCTCAACAGGCGATCGATTGACACGTCTAGAGGACAATGTAGTTTGGCCCTAGGCTAAAACTATGCTTAACAAAACCCAAGTGTTTAAAGTGACGGGTACTGAGTATATGAGAGGGAGGGATGTGAGAGGGTCGAGCTACGGTTGCGTGTGGCCAGGGGGTGCACACAACCTGGGCTTGGGCCCTCACACGCTTAAAAGGCCCGAAACAGCTTAAAACAGTGTTGTAGTACATTGTTTCAATGATTTAAGCTTATCCATGATGAATCTGGGGCTAGGACTAGACCCATTGGAAAGTAATCGTTGTAATATTTCAAACGAGTATAAGAACTCCTCTATTGGACATCGTATGAGGGAGATATGCCCGTTTTAATGCAGGGCTGTCTACTAACTCCGAACTGAAATCCTCTTTCCTCCTCTTTGTGTTGCTGCCATCATCTCCATTCTTGATTCCTTGATTCCTATGCTCCATAGCTTATCTCTCGTATCCATGCTTGGTCCATCTTTCCTGAGTATCAAGTAACAACTTGATTTAGGCAGTATCAAATCCTTAGCAAAATTAATATTATCCCCTAGGAATGAAAGTACCTGATAATTGAGTTGACGAGAATGAGCTCTAGTGAGTGGTCCTTGTATTGTTGGAGTCGTGGCAGCAGGTGTTGGTGTAGTAGGTGTAATAGTAGTGGAGATGTCCTCATCAGTGTTGATTTTAGGGATTTGAATAAAGCCACGCCAAAAGATGAGTACCCGATGCCAATAGCCGATATGTTTATCGATGCTGTATCAGGGAATAAGATCATCAGTTTTCTTGATGGTAATGCTGGACATAATCAAATATTCATGGTAGAAGCCGATGTACCTAAAACGGCCTTTAGGTGCCCAGGTGCCTTAAGTTTATTTGAGTGGGCAGTCATGATGTTCGGCTTGAAGAATGCTGGTGCAATATATCAACGAGCCATGAATTTGATTTTTCATGACTTGATCGGCCATATTATGGAAATCTATATTGACAATGTTGTCGTGAAATCTAAAGAAGACTTGCAGCATCAGGCCGATTTGGAGACAGTGTTTAAAAACACAAGGGCACATGGTCTAAAGATGAATCCATACGAGTGGGCTTTTGGTGTGTCGACTGGATAATTTTTGGGCTTTATGGTTCATGAAAGAGGGATTGAGGTCAATCAAGAAAGAGTTAAGGTCATAGCCAAGACTAAGCCGTCGGTACGCAAGAATGATTTACAGAAGTTGATCGACAAGATTAACAACTTGCGGCGATTTATTTCAAACCTGTCTGGCCGTATTAGTTCATTTACCCCGTTTTTGAAGCTAAAAGATAATCAAGAGTTTGTATGGGGAGCCGATAAATAAAACGCCTTTGAAAATATTAAGAAATATTTGACTAATCCACCAGTCTTAGCTGCACCTCAAAAAGGTATAACATTCAAGTTATATATATCGGCTAAAGAGGTGACTATTGGAGCTGTTTTGGCACAAGAAGTCCATGGAAAGGAGCGAGTTATTTTCTACCGGAAAGGAGCGAGTTATTTTCTACCTAAGTCAACGTTTAATTGACTCTGAAACCAGGTACCATTTTGTAGAAAAGCTTTGTTTATCATTATATTTTGCTTGCACAAAGTTAAGACATTATATTTCAGCATCGGCTTGTAAGGTTAGTTGTAAAACCGATGTTATAAAATACATGTTATCAGCTCCAATTTTGTGAGGTCGACTTGGTAAATGGGCCTATACGCTCATCGAGTTCAACCTAACTTATGAATCAGCTAAAACAGTTAAGGGTCAAGTAATTGCCGATTTCCTAACAGGACATGAGACTAATGCCGATCTAATATCTGTCGCCCTTTGGAAATTATTTTTTGACGGATCGGTATGTCGAGAAGGTGATTGTATCGGAGTTGGCTGGTTTCACCAAAAGGGTACAGTTTTGAGTTTGCATTCAGGTTAAATTGCCGATGTTCTAATAATCAAGCCGAGTATGAAGTGTTGCTCAAAGGCCTACAGTTGCTCGATAATATCGGAGTAAATTTTGTTGAGGCCTATGGCGATTCCTTGTTAGTGGTCCTACAAATAAAAGGAGTATAATTGCTACGATGAAATTTTGATCAAGTATTTGGAGTAGTTGTCTTACTGTGATCGGCTCATTTACTTCTTTTATGATTAGTCATGTTACTCGAGAATTCAACGATAAGGCTAATTTGTTAGCTCAACAAGCATCGGGTGTAAGGACCCGAATCCACTGATTCGAACCCACTGTGTTTACCGCACTAGTCCCAGGATCAACGCTAGTGCACACAGCTTAACATTGGTACATATCACATCATACACAACGATAATAGAATAATAGTTCATTTATTGATATAGCTAAATGTATGATCTTATGACCAACTTACATTATTAAGCCACGCAGGGCAAGACTGAGAATATAAACTAATATTTAAGCAGCGGAAAGTAGAAACGTAGATGGCTCATCAGTTCACCACAGGCAACCGACAAGGCTCGGACCCTAATGACTCGTGTCTTCCTGGACTTCATCTTCCAACACAGGTGTAGATTCTTCAACTGTTGATTATTGTTGTTTGGCAAGGGTGAGTACTTAAAGCACTCAACAAGTTGTGCACAGAATGCAATTCTATGTATCTATATGTAAGGCTTATTCCAATGGATATGCTATCATGGCTATTTTGCAATAAGCAAGACATTTTATGAACAAATACATAAATAGATTGTAAAGAATGTAAAACAAATAACAATAGTAAATAAATTCAGATTTCTCAAGTAAACCAAGTTTCCAATCCTAAGTCAAATTTCATCTTCCATATGGCATTCCGCCATCCCAACCATGTTGTCCAATTAATTAAGCTAACCCTTAATCAGTAATTCCGAGCATTGCTCAATACCGCGAGCACGGCTATCCGAATAGTTTCACACTCTGCAGAGGTTATGCACTTTACCCACGTGATACAACCAAACACCACCAAGGCGAGTGATTATAACAAAGCCTTTACAATGCTCGACTTAACCCGATACTACCCGCTAAGGATTCAACATCGGTGGACTGGTTACCACATCCGGGGCCCCCTCTTGCGCCATGTGAATTACACCATAACTCGGGAACTCACACCGACCACGATAGTATCAAGATTAAGACATTACAAATTACTCATTAGGTGGCCCATACCGCACATGTGGTTGCATGGTTGACTCAGTCAAAGGCTTGCAAGGTTAAGTCCTTAGTGTGATCAAGGCAAGACATCCACATACCCTCGCCCATCGGGCCCACCTTGGCCTCCTCGCCTTGCCACTTGCCCCAATCTAAGTTATTATCACCCGTTGATTACCAAGCACCACGTGCCATCAACAATTCAACATCGTTGCGTGACATGACTCGCCACAACAACTCAATCTCATCGTGTGATCCCACATAGCACACAAGTTCATAACATTGTTCCATATTCCATTAATCAAGATTAATTATCAAAGATTCTGGCACATGTGATGACGTGGCAAGGCTAAGCAACTATTACGGACTAAACCTCCAATGTTGATTATAATTATTAACCAACTATATTAAACCAATCTAGGGTGACAATGGATCATGGCATACAATGACAAGGTAGGGTATAGATCAATCTGGTATTTTAGCTAAGCCCAATCTATTTTGAAACAATTGTATATTTGAAATATATGCAATATTGTAAACAAACATAGCAATTTTATAAACATGGGTTCAACATGATCAAAGCACAACTTGCCTTGGAATAGGTCCTGATCTTGATCTGAAGCTTGCTCTTGGGTTGCTGGGTCTTCCTCCGAAGCGTCGCACAATTCAACGTCTACGCATACCGAAGAAGAAAAGCAAATAAATACCAAAACAGAGAGCAAATGAACTCCAAAAATCAAATAAAATTCACCATTAAATAGATCTCAATTTTACAAATTTTTAGAAACTGAAATCACTCAAATCCGAGTTACGATGCAAAAGATATAGCCTTTTGAAATTTGAAATAAATACTGAAATTGCAAAAATCGGAAAATCAGATTTAACAGATTTATTTTTATTTCGAAAATAGATTACTGCGTCATCATGACGTCAGCATGACGCCAGCGCTGAACCGGACCAATCAGAAGCCGACGCGTGGCCTCGGTGCATAGACACAGTCCACGAGACCTCCTCGTCCACCGTGAACCCGCGACGACGCCGATGCTTGCGCCGACACGCGGCTGGTCACGATTGGTTGCAGCGACGGTGCGATCTTGAGCGCACGAGTTTGATCGGACGGCTACCGATCTCACGCGACGTGGCCGCACACCCGCCGCGGGATCTAGATCTAACGGTCAGCGCTTACCAAAGACGTTCACTGTTCACGCGGCGACGTGGCACGATCTTGACCCTTCACCGAGATCCAACGGCTTCCAAAGCTTCAACGTGGCGATGGCGGCGGCGGCGCAACTCCACCGGACGTGAGAACGAAGACCTCGGCTACGGCATTCCGGCGACGAAACGGCGACAATTCCTCACGGATCCGACGCGGCGCGGTTTGGCGATCTCGATGGCGGCACTGGGGACGGCGAAAGATCAACGGCGGCGACGAAACCGAGCAGAAACCACCACGGCAAGGACCTTCACTCCGGCGAGCTCTCTCGCGCGAACGACGGCGACACAGAGCCTCGGGCTTTGGAAAAGATGCACGGCGCGAGGTGAGGAGTTCCGTGCCCGCGTCGGCGCCTTAAATAGCTGCACGGGAAGGCGTGTCCGGCCCGGACTCCGAAGACGGCTCGTGGCGGCGGCGGACTCGGCGGCGACTTCGGAAGACGACGCGGCTTCATCCGGGACGTCCACGCGTCGCTCAATCAACGGCCCTGAGCGCTCGACGACGCGGCGAGATCTCGGCTGTTGGGTCTCGATCCAACGGTCAGGATTTCTTAGGTTTAGGGTTTTGGCCGAAACAGGCCGCACGGGCTATCTGGGCCGCATAGTGCATGGGCCAGCCCGCTACTGTTCACACGCTTTTCAAAAGGTTTTTCATTTAAAATAATTCTAGAAATTCATTTAATTTGTTTTAAGCAATAAAATAATCAGGAAAAATCCAAAAAAAATCTCAAAAATACTGTGAGACATTCTGGACTCAAATAAAATATTTTTACCAAAACTTTATTTTAACCTTGCACAGATTTAAATACTTTTGGATAAAAAGCAATAAACTTGAAATAAGATTTAATTCAAATAAATCCAGAAAAATCTAAATAAATTCCAGAAAATCACAAATGCACATTTAAGCAATAAAATAATATTTGGCAGATTTTTGGGATGTTACATCGGGCTATAAAGTTTTTGGCCTATTTGAGGAATGTGAGCCGATTGAAAAAGACGATCATGTGTGTAACCACTAATGACTGGAGGGCAAACATAATGAAGTATCTGGTCGATCCCTCAAAACCTAGTGATCGGAGAGTTAGGCGACAAGCTTTAAAGTACATCATCCTCGATAATGTATTATATTATCGGACTTTAGAAGGTTTGCTGCTAAGATGTCTTGAAGCCGATGAAGCCAGAGTAGCTATGGGAGAAGTGCATGAAGGAATTTGTGGATCCCATCAATCGGCTCATAAGATGAAGTGGCTGCTAAGGTGAACTGGGTATTTTTTGCCGACAATCATGGAAGATTGTTTCAAGTACTACAAAGGGTGCCAGACTTGTCAGAAATTTGGCAACATACAATTGGCTCCAGCATCGGCTCTACATCCGATTATCAAGCTATGGTCATTTAGGGGATGGGGAATAGATGTAATCAGACAAATATTTCCCTTATCAAGCAAAGGCTATACGTTTATTTTGGCCACAACCGATTATTTTTCCAAGTGGGTCGAGGCAATCCTACTCAAAAAAATTACAAGTGTTGAGGTCATCGGATTTGTTACAGAACATATAGTCCATCACTTTGGAATACCGTAAACTATTACGACCAATCAGAGTACTGTGTTTATGTCCGCTGCGTTTCAAAGTTTTACCAAAGGTTTGGGCATTAAGTTATTGAATTCATCGCCTTATTACGCTCAAGCTAATGGTCAAGCCGAATCATCCAACAAAACATTGATCAAGTTAATTAAAAGAAAGATTGAGGAAAACTAAGGAATTGACATGCAACGTTATCGAAGTCATTATGGGCTTATCGACTTGTATATCATGGTGCAACGAAGTTGTCACCTTACAATTGGTTTATGGACAAGAAGTCGTTTTGCCTGTAGAAATCAATATTTACTTCATACGAATAGCCGTGCAAAATGGTTTGTCGGCTCAGGAATATAAGGATTTGATGGTCGATACTTTGGATGATTTGGCAGAGATATGCTTACACACATTGGATCAACTTAAGAAAAATAAAGCAATGGTTGCGAAGGCTTATAATAAAAAGGTAATGTCTAAGTCGTTCTGTGAAGCCGATTTGGTTTGGAAAACTATACTAACTGTCGGTTCTAAAGATAGCCGATTTGGCAAGTGGTCTCCTACATGGGAAGGGTCGTATAAGATCCATCGGCTTGTGGATGGAAACTCCTACATCTTAGAAACATTGGAAGGGGTAGTATTTCCTAAGGTGATTAACAGAAAATACTTGAACAAATACTATCCTAGCGTTTGGGTTGAATCCTCATTTGCTAAAGGCAACCATCGGTATTGGAGAGCCAAATTAACTCATTACAGTTATTTCTAGCTAAACTAAGGATTAGAAGCCAATTACACACATCACACAACAGAAGAATGACATGAATATAAAATCGATTAAACAATCGATTATAAACATTACTGAATATTCAAAATATTGCAAAACATTGTTGCGGCCGATGTTACAGACATTCAAAATTGTTTAAGGCAACCCATTACAAGCATTGCAAGTTTAAAGCCAAATGATTAATTTTCAGAGTTATGAAGCCTAGCCCCAAGAGCTGATAGTGCAGCAGCGGCTTTTGCAATGGTCTCTTGTACGTCGTCAAGTATTTTCTCGTCCTCAGCGGCATTTCCAGGGACGGGAGCGACTTTAACCATTTGCTTCTTCACTTCTGCCAGGGCGAGTTCAAGCTTTTGGGCCTTGATAGCCGAAGCTGATTCAGTTAGCATTTGTTGGCCGTCAGCAATCTACTTAGTGACTTTGGCCAACTCTGCTTCAAGAAACTTCTTTGTCGTCTCCAGCTTTAGAGTCGCCTCCTTGTTGAGCTTGAGAGCCTTGGCATCTTCATCAAACTTGAGATTTTTGGCCCTGGTGTTGGCCACCATTTTGTCCAAAGCCTTGTGATTGTCTTTCTGAGCTTCCATCAGAGCGATTCTGGACTTAGCCACAACAACTTCCGCCTTCTTATCATCTAGGTGGCATACGTTCAGTAGTGCTGCCATTGTCTCCGGAGGAAGATCGGCTCCAACTGTGGCCATGGCATCACGAAGTGGTTGAGTGTTCTCGAGCAGCTCAGCCGATGGTGATATTACCAGATCGAAAAGCCTGTTTAGCCTCTATTGCATTCCCGAGGCCGATGTTACTGCAGCCGACACGTCCGCGGAGACATTGAGAATTCGTTGGATCTCCACGGGGTAGTTATCTATTGCTATCACTTCATCGTCATCCACGTCCAACAAAGTAAAGCCCAGTAGGGAGTTGGCCAAATTGGACGTCTCGGGGGCAGGAGCAGCAGGGGCTGGTGGTGTCGACTGGGAAGATGGTGCTGGAGGCTCGAACATAGTAGCTAGCAAATCGGCCAAAATATTGGCCACTTACTTTGCAGGAGAAAGTGCGGGCTGCAGAAAAGTAAGGTAAATAAAAGCTGATAATATTCAGAGAGGGGATGAATGGAATGACAAGATACTTACCTCGGCTGTTTGGGATGTGCATGGTGAGCTCTCAGCCAACTCCTCTCGGGGCTTGCTAGCCCTAGTGGCCAACACTTTCTTTTTGACATGAGCACGTTTTTTCTCTGTTGTCAAAATCGAGTAAAAATTAGTCATCCAAAGATATCCGATTATACAAGGAAAAACTTGGTGGAAAAGGACTTACTGAGCTGCTGCTTCTCGAGGTCGGATAGGGAGTGAGACTATACTCCCAGTGTGCCCGACGAGTAGCCAGTAATGGGTGTATCGGAGGAAGGTCTCTTGGCAGGGGGAGTAGTAGTAGAAACATCGCCCACGGACCTCTTTCCAGACGACTTAGCATGTGAAATAAGTGAATAGCCGATAGTAGAAGTTAAAAAAGTATTCAAGATTCTAAAAGGCAAAAGAGGAAAAAGTCTACATTAGTTGATACCTCGCCGGTAATATCGACCAGGCTCGTGTTAGTATAGCCTTGGGTGTTGGTCTCGCTGCTGGAACTTGAAGTGTTGCCAACATCAGACAATTCCGTCGGCTCATCAGGGAGATTTGGAAAAAAATCTAGCAATAATAGCTGATGGAGACCTTTCCACAGAATAAAGGGACGCAGAAATAGCCGACCACCAAGCAATGAAGTTCTCTGCCCTTCGAGTGTTCAGATAAAAATGTGGCAAGGACTGTAGATGGAGGTCGTCTGCTAGATGTAGGACAATGTTGGCACCTGAAGCACTGCGAATGTGTTCCCTGGGTTGAAGCCGATCGAATAGCTAGAAAGATAAAGGAACTTGACCAATTCCCAACTGTCTTGAATAGACCGATGGATGGTACAACTCATACGACGTCTGAAAAGTATGATCAAATTGTCAGGCTAAGGATAAGGAGATGTTTTAGCCGATATCGGATAAGGAAGGGATAGTTTAAATATGGATTGTGATCGATATTGAGCTAAACATGGGATCTGTCCGAGTGGAGGCCGATACGGATCATGATGGATAACGTGTCGGAGATGGATACGATCGGCCGATGCACTATAAAAGATGGTCGAAGGCCAGCGAGAACATAACAACACAATCAACCAAACAAACTCGTATTTACTCTTTTACTTTCATATCAATTAGGAGTAGCTTTGTAATTTAGCCTTTTCTTATAATCCGATCTTGATCAATAAAGTTGCGCATCGCCGATTGTTGATCTCCATCGATGACGCCAAACAGGTTAATTTGATTTTCTCCGATCTTATTGCACATCGTCTTTTTCGAGAAGATCTACTTTTTACCGTCTAATTAGTCCTAATCGGCTATTTAGACTTATCATTATCCTAGATTTAATCGGTTTTTTTGGCTGTTTAGATCTCTACCGATTGTTAAACTATATCGGTTTTGAGTATATTTTTCTATCCATCTTACGGATTACGAGATCAAATCGGTTGACACGTTTTGAACCCTCCAGACCCGACATTCCTCGCGTCTGTTGTCGCCGATTGACTTCTTTATGTTTTTTTTTGCGTCAACAAATTTGAACTCAACCGATGGTTTACCTTCTTCTCGAGCCGGCCCTGTAAGTTCGAAAACATTTACCGTGGTTTTGCAAATCCTGGCCCGACAAATCTCTCCCATTTTCTCTGTCCTCCACACTCCCTTTCCTTCCTCGTTCGCTTCTTCGCAAATCTCTTGCTCGCTGGCGGTAGGCGCGCGCGCGCGTGAGGGTGTGGAAGGGGAGGGTTCGTCGAGGCGGAGGAGGAAGAAGGAGCGGGGCGGGGATGGCGGCGGGCAGTAGGGTTTCGATCCCAGCGGGGGTGCGGCGGACGATCGCCGACATCAAGGAGGTCGCCGGCGGCCATAGCGACGAGGAGGTCTACGCCATGCTCCGCGAGTGCAACATGGATCCCAACGAGACTGCCCAGAAGCTCCTCCTCCAAGGTCTGTTGCCATCTCCCTCCTCTCTATCTCTCTATAGATTTGGTCTCCTGATCTGGTTCTTTGGCGCCGGGCGGTTCGCTCGAGTGCGCGAGAGTGGCGCGCCGGATCGCGTTTCGCGGCCGCTGGATTCGATTCGTTCTCAGCTTTGTTCGATTCTTTTGATGGGAGGGTACGGTGAAGGATGCGCCGAGATGGGGGTTGTATTCTAGGGTTTCTGGGGCCCGGGAGGTGATTGCAGGATTCCTGCGGAAAGTGTCTCTGCGCCATTGTTCTATTGGTGTGAATCAGGGTTCACAAAATTGATATGGCGATTATCAAACGATTTTTGATTAATTTTCGAAAATCGGCTAGAACTGGTCCAAAATCGGTAGAAATTGAAGAAGTTCGAATTCAAAAATTTTGAACTCGCGGTCAAACAACGGCGAAAAAATCGAAAACCGAGCGATTTTACCGATTTTCGACCGGTTTTGTTCGATTTTCGAGCGATTTTTTTTATTTTCAGCACACCAAAGGGAAATTGAAAACATTATAGGAAAATTGGAAAAAAATGCAAAAAATCCCAATTGATCTACGAAACACCCAAGAGAAATTTCTAAATTTTTTGAATTCATTTAGTGCTTTTGGAAAATCAAAAACAGCAATTAATGAAACGGAACAGAGACACTGTTAGATTTTTATAAAACTTTACAAGCTTTATCATGCTCTTAAATTTTAATGGTACCATAAAGAGTTCCCAAGGATCATGTATTAAAATTTCAGAAATATTAGACTTCATTTAGTGCCCCCTAGAAAATTAGAAACAAAAGAGTATATAAAAAGATAGTAGCACCGTCATAATTTAAAACAAACATAGGTCTGATCATCATCTGAAAATTTTACAGCATCATTAGCATTGCCTCTGGACCTCACACAAAAATTTGTAGAAATATTAGACTTCATTTAACACCCCTAAAAAATAAAAAACAGAACAGTATATACAAAGATAGTAGCACTTTTAGATTTTTTTTAAAATACACAGATTTGATAATCATCTGAAAATTTTACAGAATCATTAGCATTGCCTCAGAACCTCACACAAATTTTTTTAACATTTTTCGATAAATTTTTCCAAATTTTTCGAATTTGCATTTGAATTCTACTGGTTTACCGAGCAGTTTTAGATGCCAAGCCGGCATGATACTCTTGATAATCGCGATATTTGAGCGATTATCGACGATATTGTGAACCTTGGTGTGAATTGAGGTAGGAGCAGTGTTCCGTTAGGCGCCACCAGCCTAGGCGGCCGCCTAAGCGGGATTAATAAGCTAGGCGGGCTAGGCGGCCTCCTATTGGAACAGTGGGTAGGAGGTGATTTTTTGCTTGACATTTTATGGTTTTGGTGGTAGGGTTTGGAGATACCGGGTATTTGGGCTACTTTTACTTTTGAAAATTCTGATATTAGTGCTGCTTCAAAAAAGAAAATTCTGATATTAGTGGATTCTTCAGGGGTTGCTGCCAGCTGTTGGAATTGTCGTAGAAAAGCATATGTTTTAGTGGTTTGTGTGTCATTTTGACCCCTTTAGGAGTTTAACTCTGCTGTACTTTTGTCTGAAATGGGAGGTAGGGTTTTCTTCTGGTTAGGGCAATGGTGTTTAGCTAGTTTTAGGGATGGTAATACTATTCACTCCCTGCCTACCTGAATTGAACCGTATATAGAGGTAGGAGCGAGGTGCTAACTATCAGCGAGCGTATGTACATTAGGATATGCAGAACCTATCTGTGTCTCGGCGATATATTAACTATGATCTACATAATTTTACGTGCATATAGATGTATACTTTCACCATTGGATATGCATGTCAAGTTGTAAACTATTTTTTTTGCCTCGATAGATACATGAATAGATTAAATTTCACTACTAGATGTACATGTAAGTTATATTTGCACAAATAGATTTGTACATATATCTATATTTAGTTTGTTTACACAATAAGATACCTGTGTATTTGCACAATTAGAAATGCATGTATGCTTGTATTAATTTGTTCTGATGGTGTTCTTTGTGTTGGTGAATCTATCATTTTCTACTTGAAAAATACTAGAAAGACATCTCATTGACTGTTTTAGATTTGTAATTGGAATTGAGCTGTTTCATCCTTGTGGGACATCCAATATTTCTTGCTTAGGTAGGAATAGTAGGCTCTACTTCTAGTTTTGTGTAGACTCTACATGGTATAAAATAATGCTGTACATCGCAGTGCTTATGAACCAATATTTTTTATTAACGTTCCGTTCCATTCTCCTCTTTATAAACCTCTCTTACTGAGCCTACCTCTTATCGTGATGCGCGTCTCATCCTGAGTGGCAGCTCACTATGGCTAAGGACATTGCTGCTTTGGAGCGTACTAGCACTTGGGACCTTGTTCCCCTTCCTGCTTGTGTTACTCCTATCACGTGCAAGTGGGTCTATAAGATCAAGACTCGCTTCGATGGTACCATTGTGCACTACAAGGCGCGTATCATTGCACACATTTTAAAACAGGAGTATGGGCGTGACTGTGATGAGACTTTTGCTCCTGTTGTTCATATGACCACTGTTCGTATCCTTGTTGCCGTTGCTTCTGTTCGGCAGTGGACCATCTCACAGCTTCATGTTAAGAATGCTCTTCTCAATGGCAAGCTACGAGAGGTCTACATGCACTTGTTTCCTGGGTACTCTGTGTTCCCGACTGTTAGGTTTGTCGACTTCGTCGTTCTCTCTATGGGCTTAAACAAGCACCCTTGTGCTTGGTTTAAGTGTTTCACTTCTATTGTCACTATTGTTGGCTTCTCCACCAGTGATCACGACCGTGCTCTCTTTGTTCACACCTCCTCTTGTGGTCAGACTCTTGTTCTCTATGTGGATGACATGCTCGTCACTGGAGATGACCCTCAATACATTGACTTTGTGATGACCTGTCTCAGTGAGTTTGGCCCCTCTTCGCTACTTCCTTGGAATTGAGGTCACCTCTATGCCTCCCAACAAAAGTACATCTGGGATCTTCTTGATCGTGCTTGTCTCATTGATCAACGCACGGTGGACACTCCTATGGAGCTTCACCTTTGACTTCGTCCTACTGATGACACTCTTGACGATCACATTTGCTATCTCCACCTTGTTGGGAGCTTAGTTTACCTTGGTGTCACTCGTCCTAACATCTCTCATGGTGTTCACATTCTATGTCAGTTCGTTTCTTCTCCTACCCAACTTCACTACAGTCACCTCCTTCGTGTTATGCGATATCTTCGTGAGACCATCACTTAGTGCCTCTTTTTCCCTTGCTCTAGCTCCTTACGGCTTCAGACGAACTGTAATGTGACCTAGGCTATTGATCCTTCTGATCGTCGGCCTCTCTTTGATTTATGTCTTCCTTGGTTGCTTGGAAGACTAAGAAGCAAATTGTAGTTTCCCGTTCGAGTGCTGAGGTTGAGCTGAGGGCTTTGGTGTCTTTGACAGTTGAGATCACCTGTCTACGATGGCTTCTTAAAGACTTTGGTGTTTCGGTTTCTGCACCAAGTATGTTACTATTAGACAGCATCGATGCGATCATCATTACTCGAGATCCAGTGAAGCATGAGCTCACCAAGCACATTGGGATTGATGCTACCTACATGCAATCATAGGTGCAGCAGCTAGTTGTCACTTTAGTATGTGCCTTTAGAGCTTCAGCTAGCTGACTTCTTCACGAAGGCTTAAACTAGGGCCCAACATAGCTTCTATCTCTCCAAACTCAGTGTTGTTGATCCACCATGCGTTTGAGGGTGTGTTAGAAGTATATTGTATAGGGTGTTTTCTATTATTTTTACATGTCAATATTTGGCCTTGAGTCCAGTGGCGGAACTAGAAAATTTCTAATGGGTGTGCACATTTGACATCGGATAGTTAACACACATAGTTCCATAGCATAAATCCATCACATAGGTTCGAAATTTACCAAAAATACAATACATATGGTTCGAATTTTTGTTTTAAATTTCCAATCATCATATCCCACAAATCGTAAATAACTCACATTTAAGATGTCAATGACATCACATGAAGACAAAAACCAGTGAAATTGAAGACATGGTAGGCAAAAGGCGAATTACTTGACAACGGTGCCCTCTACCGGTCTGCCCTGGTGCCGTGTCGATCTCCGTACCTCTGCACCGCTTGCTACATCGCGTGCCTGGCCTACCGAGCCAGGCGCCTCACGCCCATGCTGCTTGCCTGATGGCTCGGGCCGCCTGGAGTGAGCTGATTAGGGTTTAGGATTGAGGAATGAGGAGCAAGTGGACCTGGGGACTTGGGAGAGCTCGAGAGTGGGAGTAGTTGGTTGGATTTGGTGGGCTGAACGTGAGTGGGCATTTGATAGGCTGAAATTTTCACGAATGGGTAGTGGTGACCTGATCCCATGGAGTTTTCATAATTTTTGGGGTGTCGGTGCATACCCAACACCCCCCTTAGTTCGACCCCTGCTTGAGGCCTATGGAATATACATAAGTCTACTCCAAAACAAACAAAGGCTTAAATTTTGGTGCCACCTCAAAATTTGTGTCAAGTATGCCTTGCACAAGGTGCCAAAAGTTTATACCCTGCACAAAACATGGCTTGGGAGGATATTCCTGCTAGTTTACTGTAGTTAGTTTTAGATAAGTTAAAAGAAAATGAAACATTTTTTTGGCAATCCTATAAACTCTAATAATGAAGGAAGTTGAGACAATTTAAGGCAGTGCCTTTTGTGGTGTCGACACAAACCAAATTGACCCTCAAATGCTTAGGGCTTTGTTTGGCATTGTGGTGTTAATTATAAAGCACATCTATTTTACTAGTATTGGATATATCAACTATGTGATATCCTCTTTTTAAGAGCCATAACAACAATATGTTACTAGAGTTGGTAAGGATTTGTTACTAACAAGATTCCACGGCACAGTCATAGTTGCACAGCGGTGATAAGCTGGCCCTTGCTGTCTTGTTTTTTTTTGGAACATGAATGCATAATGCTCATCTTAAAGACGTAAACTAAGATTTCTTGTGTAGTCCTCTACTGTCTACATATGTTTTTACATGGGTCATTGCACATAGGTATTTTCGTTGTGATGGTAATAGATATTCACAATTTAGTATAGGAACATCTGTGTTTACTAATTGAAGACTGGTTATTTTCATGCTGTATCCCTTGGAGACTATATTGTGATAAGCGGAATCACTGTCTATAGCATAGAGTTCTGTTCAAGGTTCCCTTGCTGTCCTAGGTACCATTTTGTGCTTCATACGTGCCTTTATTTTGTGTCCGCCTTTTGTGGATATTTAACTAATTTAAATTTATTATGTATGGCTCAATTTTTACAAAAAATTATTTATTTTAGATACCTTCCATGAGGTGAAAAGGAAGCGCTACAAGAAAAAGGAGGTAGCATGCTTTTCCTCCTCTATTCCTTTCTCTCCTTTGATGTATGATTTCACCACTAATCTCTAGTTTTCTATATGTTGTTAAAGCTGAAAATATTGAGCAGAATAAATTGGCTTTTGGCTTAAGTGCAAGATTAAAAATTATGATCAGCCCATAATTGTTATATTATAATAATTGAAACTATTATTTTTCTTCTAAACTCTGTGGGCAAATGTTTGTTTGAAATTGAATTTGATGTTTTTTTTGATATAACCTATATTTTAGTGCTTTAAAATTGCTTTAGTTATAGGCAGTCAGTTGGTGAAGCAAATATAATCTATATGCATATTTTGCCTGTTTGAACCTGTGGAGCTGATTGGTAAATTTTTCTTCTAAACTCTGCAGGCAAATGTTTGTTTGAAATTTAATTTGATGTTTTTTTATATAATCTATATTTAAGTGCTTTAAAATTGCTTTAGTTATAAGCAGTCAGTTGGTGAAGCAAGTATAATGCTATGCATATTTTGCCTGTTTGAACTTGTGGAGCTGATTGGTATAAAAAAGTTAATTCAATTCCTTAGCAGTACCTGCTGTATTCTTAGTTATAGCATGTTTGAAGGGTGGCTTGCTAAAATATTCCTGAAAACAACATTTAGACTTAAGTAATACTACCTCCTTCCACAAATAATTGTCAATGTTCTGATTTTCTTGTTTTAACTTTGACCATCAATATGTCTAATAATATTCAAAACAGGCACATGATAATATGGTAGTGGTACTGGTACCATTAGATGTGTGAAGTGTTCTTTCCTAATACTATAACACTGACCATTCTTATTACTTTTAAATAAATTGATGGTTCATCGACTACCATTTGTGACAAAGGTAGTACTGATTTAAAGTAGGCTGCAAAGCAACTCTCACAGTAATATTGTTCTATGCACCATTTGAGGCAGAGTATATTATTTCATATGTTGAGTTGGCTTGATCCTCCTTTTTTACATGATGATTAATGAAGCACATTAATATGGATATTGTGCAGTATTATAAAACTTCATGCAATATCATTCAAATCATGGACCATGATTCTGTTGCATTACAAGGTACTATATCATTTCGTTCATTTGTTAAATTGATGTCCAACATCCCTTTGGTTTATCCACAGGGAAACAAAGAACTTTCTGATTCTCGATGGAGACCTGTGATGCATGGACTAGGTGTAAAGAGTGGTCGAGGGAACTATTATTCACGTCATTTGGCTAACACTACTGGTATTTTTTCCAATGTTCCACCAAATTAAGATTCTAGAATTTTTGTCTAAAATACATTAAAGTTTTGCATTACATAAATCAGTTATGTGCACTCGAAGACTGGAAATGTGCTTCCATTCGGAACATTTGGATGGTCTAAATTCTAATGAACATATGCAGATGATGAAAACCTCCAATTCAAAATCTAGATTTGCTTTTTATTTATTTAGATTTTGTTTGATAGATGAACTACGAAAATATATGAAATCAGATCATCCGCGTGAAGTTTTAAGTTCTTCCAACATGCCATATTCATATATTGAAGTCTGTTGCATGGTTTTGCACTGTGAAATGGTACAAAATCAATTTACAACTCATATATTTAAGAGGGAAATTGCATATTGTGCCTATGGGCGGAAACCCCCATTTGATAAATTTTGTTAGAACTTAGAAGTGCATGATGCACTATTTATTCCAAGAATTTCATGGATATTGTACATGTAATGCCCCATACGCATGCCAAATTTCATGGTTAAAAGTTATCCATATTGTAGAGTGCCAAAAAAAGACAAGCACATCATCATGCAATAATCATATGCATTGTTTGTTTTTTGGTTCTTTACAGTTGAAGGTATTGAACCATGAAATTTTGCACGTGTGAATAACATTACATGTATTACATCTAAGAATTTTCTGGGAATTTTTTGGAATGGTGCATCATGTACTTCCCAAAAATTGGGGCTGTGCCCATAGGGGGCAAAAAATTCACATTGCGTTAATATGTTCAAATTTGTCTCAATTGAAGACCCTGTTGGACGAGGTGCTATTTCTGGAAAGGTTAATGGAGTAAATCAAAACACGAACAAAGGTTGTTGTTCTTCACCCATCAATCCGAACATGGACACCAAAACCTCTACTTCCATGCCAAGGTATCTATATTGTTCTGGAGCTAATGTTGATATAAAGTCAATTCTTCATTAAAATCTTTTTCAGATCTTCCATTATTCACTTTATGCCTAGTTTGTTTTTATAGAGGCCATGGTCAAATGTTCTTCCGAATGGTTTATTCTTTGTTGTGCATGTTACACCAAATGCCTTGTTTATCTTTGTTTTCCACATGGCTTATCTTTTTTGCTATACTAGCCGAGTGTCCAAGCGTTGCAACGGATATTAAATAAACGATAACATAAATTTTAAAATGTCGAAAACAAAATAGCCAGAGTTCCCTTATATACACGAGTTGCTTGTTCGTGAAACTCAAAATTTCACTAAATCAACCATAAAAAAAATCCAGCATGCACAAATAATTAACCTTGAATTTGGAAATTGCATATAAAAGCTAAGCACATGCATATGCATAAACAGATCAATCCACAGAAGATCCTCAAGGTGGAACCACCATCATCACCAACTCAAATATTTATAGTAAAATGAAGATATAGTAAAAATATTCATGCATTATTATATTAAGTAATTAACAATGTCTCATGTGGATTTGTGTCATGTCAATTACACATAGCATTAGAATAATCGTTGGTCTCCTTTTGTGTTGAAACTGGAACTAAAGGGGTTTACTGATGCATTCAGAGAGCTGGTTTTGGCTCAATTTGTTTATTAGTGTAACTTGATTTTGCTCAGCTCTGTTTAGAAAATGAGCCAAAGTTTCTTGGCATACTAATGAGCTCAAGTCCTGCGAGCTTGTTAAATTTGACATTCTGAGAAATTTTTATATGCACTTTCAAGCACACAAGCTATCTAAACAATGGATATGAGGTGCATCTAAACAGCTATGAAATGATCAAATGAACAAGTGTGGACGGTTTTGCCCTAAGAATTTGTTATATACTCAGTTTCAAGAATTGTCAAATAGCTTGTCTTGGCTATACTACATAGAAAGTGTTAATTACATGTGTACTACCTTTGGTTTCATGCTCTTCATGTAACACCTTGGCCCAAAATTCGCTCAAACCCCAGCCCATTGTAGGGTGGGCATACGCATGCATAGCACCTCACTTACATTTTTGTCCTCGCTTTGTTAAAGGGTTAACCTGGATGTGCTACATTTGTATCCAACATGCATTATATGGTATTAACTCATTTTAGACAAGCAATGTGGGACTAATCCTGTCATCGCTCCACATGGGCCTTCACACTAACGGGCCGGGATATTACATTCACCCTACTTAAGGGCTAACGCCCTCGGCAGCACACCGTATACACAACAAATGCCTAGAACCACCACGCGGTATATGTCCGTGTGTCCAGTGCGAGCGCATATGCCATGCCGTGTGTCCACTTTGGGTTCACACATGCCATGCGCTATATGCCTGTGCCCCTATCCCACACATGCCCTTGCAGCGGAGGTTGATACTATGATACCATCTGTAGCATCCTAACTCAAAATCCACTCAAAGCTTAGCTCACTATGGGGGCGGGCCTACGCATGCATATCATTATAATTACACTTTTGTCCTTGTTTCTTGTAAAAGGGTTAACCCGGAGATGCTAAGTTTGGACTAATAGTTATTATATACTACTACAACTCACTTTAGACAAGCAATGTGGGATTAATCTCATCATTGCTCCACATGGGTCACATGGTCCTTCACACTTCAAGATACAACTTTGACCAATAAGCATCAATGTTGATTCCTATGTTTAAATTCTTGGCTCCATTAGTAGTGCGCACTAGCTTGTGGTCCACTGTCAGGGTCAAACCATGTGGTGATTATGGGGTGATCCTGCCATTAGTGTTACGTTTTGGGTATCTGCCATTTGATGTTAGATCGCTTGGGGATGTGGAAGACAAAGTAGTCACCGTGATCTGGCTAGGCGCGGTGAGCATGGAGCGCCAGAACGCCTAGGCAGCCACCTAGGCGATTATTAAATGATGAAAATAATAAATAATATCTCATATGACATGGAATTAACTAAATATACCTCGTATGAAAGGAGATTAGAGATGACAAGCAAGCAAATAAGTAGTTCCAAATAGAAAAGCGTAAATAGTTCCAAATAGTACAACAAAAGATTTAATTAGTTCCAAATAGTACAACAAAGTATCAAAGTTCATAAATCATAACAAAGGTGAAATGCTACATCACAAAGAGTGAAATAGTAACAATTTCACTCATCATCCATCTCCAAATTATGCCTCTCATATATATTTTCTTTACCACTCTCTTGAGAAGGAATTTGAGGTGCTTGACCGAAGTCATCTTCAATATCCTCATCATTACACACAACATCCTCTTATTCGTCGGAGCCTAGCTCATGGGGGATAGATGTAGCAAGTCCATGCCTACCATAAACTTGAACTTCATCTTCACGAGCTCTCCTAGGAAGGTTGCGACTCTGAAGAGAGGATGATGCACCGATAGCTTCATCAACATGATCCCATAAAAGATCAGCCTCACTGGCATGCACTTGTTCGACGTCGTTATTGTCCCATTCATTCTCTCATTGAAATGTTTCTAGGATCGAAGGATTAGAACCACTTTCTTCACGAAGCCGTTGAAACCTAGATGCGATCTTTGTGTTGTATTGAATATAGACTAAGTCATTTAACCTCTTGTGCTCCAACCGGTTTCTTTTTTTGGTATGAATCTAAAGTAACAAGAATGGTAAAATTTTAAGTTTGATATAAATAAAAAATGGTAAGTTATAGGTTTGAAATACTTACAAACTTAAATGTACTCCAATTGCGCTCGCAACCGGAGGAGGAACAACAATGACCAACAATCCGCTTTGCAATCTTTTGGAGAGGCAAAGCATGGTCACCATATGCTTTCCACCAATCAACTAAAGCCAATTATGAAGCTCTATGTTAGAAAGGTAAAATGTCATATTGAATACACTTAGGGTTTAGTAGGACTTACGAGGTTTCTTTATTTTTCGTTGCATGATTGCTAGCTCGTTGTTGAAGCTACCACGGGTCTGCTCGCAGTCATCAACTAAGACATCAACACTTCTTAGCAAATCCTTATAACCATGACACATCTTTGCAATCACTAAATTAAATGCCATGCATAGGTGAGCTACATAATCTTCATCCTTCTCTAAGATGTCAAATAATATAGATGGATTCAAAAACAAAGCAACCCTATGTAGCTTTTGCTTCATTTGACTTTCCCACTGATTATCAACAATGGCGAACACTTTCTTGCTTGCGGCCAGGAAAGAATCCTTGATTTTCTTCTTAGCCCCTGGATGAAGTTACCTCATCCTCGTGGACTTAATCGCCATTGCCACCATAACCAGCATCATCTTCCTTATCATTTGAATTAATCTGTGTCTTTCTTGAAGTCTTCTCATCCATTCTTGCATCTTCTTCATGATGGTAGTTGTCTTTTTAAGGCACTTCTGCACATCCCCATAGCCCTCTATGAGATGTTGCTTCAACCTCTTGATCCTCGAGTGCAGTTCCTTGCCACAAAGGAAACATTATACCAAATCCTTGTCCTCAGTCGGCCAAAACCCGTATTTCCATCTCCGATCTTTAGACTTGGCCTTCCACTTCGGGTCATTTCTTAGATCATATGCATCGATATCATCGTTGCCCTCGACAACGGCAGCACATAGGGCTTGATCAGCCATGTATGTGTACAAAGCCACACACAATTATTCTACAAAGCCACACAATTATTCTACAAAGCCACACACATTTAAGTATTTAACAGTACTTTGCTAGTACTATCAGTCTATCACAACAGAGAGGGAGAGGAAGAGCAGCAGCAACAGACGACGGAGAGGGAGAGCAGCAGCACCAGATGAGGGAGAGGGAGAGCAACAAAAGCAGTCAAGTGGGATCGGGAATCAAGATCTTACTGCAGCGAGGGGGGAGAGGTCGGCAGTGTGGCACTCCATCGACGGCGAGTCGGTGGCGGATCTCGAATCGACCGGCGAAGGTGGATTCTTGGGCGGCGGAGGTGGATTCCTGCCTCCTGGCGGTGGAGACAGAGGTGGCGGCGGAACCTCTCGACGTGCTAGGGTTCAAGTCAGCACTCCTTCCCTTCATCGCGTCTGCTCTGCATTTGACCTCCTTTTCTTTCGTCGCTCACCGTTCCGAAGCCGCCGCGACGCCTAATCGTCCAGAGAGACGACTGGGCATCTAAGTGGTCGCCTAACCCCCTCCAGTCGAGGTGAGGTGTCCTGGCGTACCCCTTCGGCTTCTGTGACGACTAGGCGTTGCCTAGGCGACAACTATGGTGGAAGACTTGAACTAGAAGAGTTAACAATGTTTTCTTATTTTGTAATCTAATGCTACTATTTGCCATAGCTCATAATTTCCTTATTTGTAGGGAGTATTTGCGTTGTGTTCAAACTTGTTCATGTTTGGTGCGTGGTGGTTGGTGATTTCGTGCTACTCTAATGAATGGGCAGCAGCATGTTTTCTTTGAATTGAATGCTTTTACATTTTCTTATATGAAACAACAGAAAGTGCGTCACACCTTCTGATCATTTATTTTGAAGTTGTATTTCTTTTTTTTTACTTGCTCAGTTCTGGATCACGTTATCCTATATCTGAAGTTGGCTGAGTTATGCCAAATTGATCTAATCTAAAATTCATATTATGAATTTTTATTTTCTTTTGATTATTTTTTATGTCCTATTTCTAAAACAAGAGTATCACGTTAGATAAGTCACTATCAGTACCCATTCACAGTTGTTTTATTTGGGAAAGGCATTTTTTTCTGTTGTATATATATAAGAACAATGGAACATTGTAGCTACACTGCGTTTGATTATTACACAATAAGATTCACTATTGACTGTGCCACTTATTTTTTTAGTGCCACATAACATTGAATTTTTTCAGTTTTTAATGCTTTAATGTATCGAATTAAAGTTCAAATGTTTCTTCTGTATATGTCACAAGTAGATATAACTGAACTATCTGACTTTATTACTATATTACCAGTTCGTCAGGTGGTCTATCTCTATCTCAACCATTTGGTCCTGCTGCTGTGGTGGACAAAAATTCTAGTGCTGCTGGTGATATATCAAACTCTGATTCAACGGCCATGGTTGATCTGAAAGTTAGTCCTTGTGCGGAAGGGGTCACTGCTTTAGGTCCAAATGTGCCACAGTCATTGAAACCACCAGCATCCGTATTAGGATCTTCCGCATCAGCATCAGATGGTGTGCTCGTGCCTTCCTCTGAATCTCACAGCCTTGGTGATGTTGGTGCTGCCAAACAAGCTATTGGAAGCCAGCGGACATCAGGAGAACAGAAGGTGGTGTGCTGTGATTTACCAAGAGACAGTAAAGGTACTTGTTAAATTTTAGTTGGCGTATCTCTGTAATTTAAGCTAAATGTTAGATATTTTGTGCAATCATGTTTTTGTTATATACTATTAGGCACCTCCCAATCATTGGGTTCATCATCATTTGGACGGTCATTTGGCAGTAGACCATCTTCAAGCTACAGTAGTCGTTCACAACAATCAAATGGCTCACAAAAAAGTATTTCGATATTCCCAAGCCAACCTTATTGGATTGTGCCATTCTTATCCTGTTGGGAGTGTTCGTTGGTGCTGAAGAATGTTAGAGCTAGTAAGGTCCTAATTTGATTGGCACTTCTTATCCTACTTGGTGAATATGGATTTCTCAGCTCAGGAGAATTGCACTAATAATCACTATTTAACACTAAAACATGCTAACTATCACTAATCATTGGTATTTGTCCAGTTGTCCCTAATGGTCATGATTAATTGAGTCTAGACCTTTCGTCTAGCCAAAAAATCCCTTATCTCACTATCCAGCACAAAATGTAATACCTTGGTCCGTTAGTGGGGTCGTCCATGTGAAGCTGTGGTGGGATTAGTCCCACATTGCTTGTCTAAAGTGCTATGTGTGTGGGTCCGGCCCACGGTGGGTTGGTATTGAGCGGATTTTGGGCTAAGGTGTTACAATAAAAGGAGAATATTCCTCTAACTTGGATCAACCTTTCCTAGACCGTCCCATCCCATTCATGCAACCAAACGCTTGGACGACCTGAAAAGTTAGACCATCCCATCCCATCAAAACACTACATAAAGCGCTTGCAAATGAGCTGAATGTGCCAACTGCCTTGTAACAATTAAGTAAACATATAATATTGCATGTTGCTATGTTTGTGTTCAGTTGATCTGTGAGAGTGGGTTGGTGGATATGGTTGGACACACCATACTTTTTCAGTGGTCTTGCCTTCTTTATTTGAGCATATTGGAGCAAAAAATGATCGAATATTTTGCAGTTCAAACTTGAAAGATACTTGCTATGGTTCCCAAATCCCAATAAAGTTCAGGATCTGAAACCTTTTCGACTTGCAGCTCCCACTGATTTTGGCTGGTTCCAAGGAATTTCCTGGTAGTGTGGTAATAACTTGGCATGAGTTTATGTGGGAATTGTCTATAAGCTGGTACAAAACCTAACCATGAACTATCCAGTTTAGCTAAGTCGTTGTCCTTAACAGGAAATCTGGTTTGTGCTAGTTTTCCAAACCCTTCTTACCTGATTGAAGTAGGAGCTCTATTTGAATGTCAAGAGTTATTTAAAAGATGTGTGGTATCTGTGTTTCTGCTTTCTGAGTGAGCTATTCAGTCGCAATTTGAAACTTGTAGTTGCTATCCTTTCAGGCTTGTCATGTTAGTTTTTATGTTTCCTTCTTTTATATCTTATCCTTTTATCGGTGATCATTCGAAACTTGTCTTTTAGTTGTTCCAAATAAAGAATGGAAACCAAAACCAACAAGCACCACTGCTGCCCAAGCAACTGAACATGTTATCAACCCTGATGATATACCTTTGACTGCTGAAACTGTTCCTAAGTCAACTCCAATATCAAATTCAATTAGTAAGGACGATCTGTTGAAGGTGGACAAAAGGTTTGATGATCTGCAGTTGTCAGATAGGCAAAATGTGATAATTCCTGGTCACCTTCAGATTTCCAATTCCGAAAAATATGGGCTTACTTTTGGAAGCGTCAACACCAGTTTTCAACAGACTATGGGCTCTTCAGATCCAGAATGTACGAAGAGCTCTTCACCTCCTGAATATGAATCATCTCTGGAATTGGATGACATTGATGATGGGTCTATGTCAAGGTTAGTTTTTTAGCCTTTTGTCTTTTGAGACTTTTAACCTCATGACACACTATTGGGCTGTTTATTAGGCCATATTTGGTGGCTTTAACATTTTTTTGGTTTACTGAAATATTTGTGTAGAAACACTATTGAGCAGTTACTATTGGGCTGTTTATTAGGCCATATTTGGTGGCTTTAACATTTTTTTGGTTTACTGAAATATTTGTGTAGAAACACTATTGAGCAGTTTTGACCGTATTATATTTCCTACTGTGTTGCTATATCCCATGATTGAATTGCTGGCTTGCAAGTTTGTTCTTGTAGATATCCTATGATAGAATTGCTGGCTTGCAAATTTGTTCTTGTAGAGTTACCATTCAATTTAACTCATGAGGCTGGAGCACATCTTGGATCTGTCAATTATGTTATGGTTGAAGTCCCAATAATAGTTATCTGCCCTCGTTTGGCAACAGTGATATTTGAACACCACACCAGCATTTGTAAAACATATGGATAAAAGTTTGTGATACTTTTCAATTGTTTTCGTCCTTAATTCTTATTTCTTGACAAAAATTCAGAGATCAGAATTCATCCTGTACTGTACACGAGGCAACTGATCCAGATCATCAGGCACTTTCCTGCTGGAAAGCTAGAAAATCATTCACCTTTGGAAGTGGAGAATTCGTCTATTGCCCCTAAAATTACAGACTCAAACCTATGTAGGGATGCTTCAGCTACTTCAGGGATCCCACAATCCTCAATTGTTCAAACTACAATGCCTTACTCGACATTTGGATTGCCACCACAATTACCTGGAAATCAGACTTATTCATTAGATACATCTGAATCGCAGGCATGTGATGCTATTCTTACACTAAATATTGGAGTACTCCTTTTGATTTGCACATTTTAGCTTTCCTTCTTATAAAATAACAATTCAGCTAGGTCAATTTCATACCATATTCGCATCCATATTTTTATGCGAATTCGAATACTACTACGAATAGGAGATAAATTGTTCATCGGATGGGAAAATCTATACTGTATTCGTATCCTACTGAACACGGTAGTCGAATAATACAGATAATTTGTATCCGTTTTTCATCCCTAAGCATGAGTAGATGTTGCATCGTTTTTGTTTTTTTTCCTATCTCCATTGTGCTGGGCCTGCTGGCCTAATAGTCTTCTGGTAAATAGTAAAAATCATGTCCTTTTATGTTCGAATCTCATTTTGGAGAATAAGAGACAAGTTAATTGTACGTACATATTGTAATTGTATCATGTTGAAAGCATGAAAGGTGAAACATCTAGTGAAAACATGCTATGTAGTGAAAACCTGTGAAAACATGGTGTGGAATTTTTAAAAAAATCTCAAAAAATTAATAGATGTAGATGAGGACATGTTCCATATTTCTGTAAAATTCCAAGATCAAACTCAATTGCATTTGCAAGATATGAACAATACATTTTGCACTATTAACTAAATGGTTGTCTTATATATATATATTTATATATATATATATTGATAATGCAATTGAGTTTGATATTGAAATTTTAAATGGCTATATAACGGCCCCTCCCTCTACATCTGATAATTTGTTTTAAATATTTCTGGAAACTTCTACACATAGTTGTTTTTATATATATTGCAAATGCGATATGAGTTTGATAGTGAATTGTTTCATGGCTATAGAACACACCCTACCTTTACATCATTTTCTTTCTTTTTTTTGAGAAATTTAATTTTGTAAACTTTTACACCCTGGTTTTCATGGTTTTTTTTGTTTAAAAAAAGCTGCTTTTAACCAGATGCCATACAGATGTAGCAAAAAAAACTTGCCTAGGCATTTGATTTAGGTGTCGCAAAGTGTGGCATGCGAGTTGCGGCACTCATTTGTGGACATCAACCAAACAAGCTCTTGTCTCTTGATGCTTGCAACAAGAAAGCTCTGTTACAGTTTATAGACGTCTATTGAGTGCTCCTGCTGAGCTCTGACTTTAGCAGTCTTGAATTTTTAACAGGTACAGCAGTCAATTGATTTTTCTACAAGTCAATCGTACCGACCCACAGCTGATTCTGATGGGTGTCTGCCCCGATTTCTTTCTCCTAAAGCTGCTATCAAGTATGGGAACATTCCTGTCCTTCCTACTCAAACTAGTCAGAATCAAGAGGTTTGCTTCTCATCTCTTAATCACATGTCAGGCATTGTTGTATGTATGTTAGAAACTTAGCCTGTTCTTAGTAACTACTACTATAGTTGTGAGATTGCATGTTTGTTATACTTGTCAGCTTCATGGATACTGAGTTTTAAATATGAAAATTTCTTTGGATTAGCTATAGCACAACATTTATTAGGTTCAGGACTCATCTTTGCATCGATTTGATGTTTGCTTTGTGCAAGTATCATGATATTTGAAAGGCTGTGTTGCTTCAATGTCATTGTTGAGAATATGCCTGACTGTTTACTTGTAAATTCTTTTGGCTTGATCTGACTAGGTTTCGTGTTCATGCTAGCTTAATAGTTCTGTTTGACCAAGTTCGTATCTAGTGTATTAGGAATACTTTTACTTTCCTATTTATGTATTTATTTTAATTACTACAGGGAAGTAACTCATCGGTGCTGGCTTCATCTGGTTCTTCTCCGCCTGCTACCCCATCTGCTGGAGTTGTACCAACTTCAATTGCTGTTCCGCAACAATCTGTTCCAGTATTCCACCAGCCTGTGTGTGTCCATCTACCACATTACCTACCCAACTATATCCCATATAATCAGTACATTTCACCATTTTTTATTCCACCCACTACTCTTCACCCTTTCTTGGGCAACACCTCATTTCCTCAGCCTCCAACTGAGGCCATGTACCCTGCACCTGGAAGTGCAGCGGTTGGGCAACCTGTTAAATACTCAAACTCAACCCTTTCATTCAAGCCTGGTGCTAATACTGGCAGCCAAGCATCTGTTGGAATTCCTGGTGCCTATGGAGCATATGGTTCTAGCCCATCAGTCTACACTAATAACATAACCGTGGCAAATGGAAATCCGGCAGAGAATGATGATGTTGCTTCATCGCAATTCAAGGAAAACAACATCTACATTGCTGGGCAGCAGATATATAATTTAGCATATATATGAAACATGTTCTATTAAGTCTTCTTTGGTTTATATTTTTAATGAGTTGTTGAGGGATTTCAGAAATATAGTTGGCATTACCTATTTAGTATTTTTATAATTTCTTAAACTGAATTTAAGTTATTTACATATAAGGACACAGATTATCAATGTTTTATCAGGATTAAATTTATCGTAATGCTTTCTGGAAACCTAAATTAATGGGAGCAAAATTAAAATTCGACATTACCGTCAAATGCATTGTATTGTCACTTTGTCAGGTATAGTTATGCTTTTTTGGATGTATTTTTGACTAAAACTACAGAACTTAAAAAAATAGTACAGCAATTGCATGAAACAATTTCAGTGATTATCATTGTTAGGACTTCCTGGAAGTGTGTGGTGGGAAATTCCTATCTGATTGGGGTGATCTCATTCAAACCAAAGGCCAGGGTTCAAAAACTTGAAGAGGGTCTGGTGCCCATATGTGTTGGCTAGCTTTTGGTAACCAGCTGATAACCTGAATTTTTTTTTATCTAAATTCGATTGTGAACCAGAGTAATATTAGTAATTCATTTGAATGTGGAACTCTTCATAGGACTTGGCAATTTGAATCTATTCTAAATAGCATTGTAGCAATTAATGATGAAATCTGTAAGTTGGAGACCATGCAAAGTCAAACTACAGTTATTTAGGGCAGGTTGTATTTACTTTGAAATAGATGGCTAAATGGCATGCTTGACCTGTTTACTCCCCTTATGGGATTTTCCCCTCTAATGTCCAGATTTAGTCCTATTAAAGGAAGTAGCCAAATGTCTGACATATGCGATTGTTTATATTAAGATTCTCAATTACTGTGAATAACCTTTTCCTACCTCAATTATCTAGGCTAAGATTGAGTATAAACATGGGCTTTCCCAATTTCCCTACCCATTGGAACAAACAAGGCTTTTATGTGCTCCATTGAGTATGAACATGGGCTTTCTCAATTTCCCTACCCATTGGAACAAACAAGGTTTTTATGTGCTCCATTGAGTATGAACATGGGCTTTCTCAATTTCCCTACCCGTTGGCCATTGGAACAAACAAGGTTTTTATGCTCCAATTGTTTCTTCTCTGTTATTGCTTGTCATCATCCCCTGCCTAAATCCAATTACTGTTATTGGGCCATATTATTTGTTCAACCACCTCTGCTAACAGTAGTGTAAGTGTAAGCGCCCCACACCCTAATTATCTATAATTCGATGTAATGCAGCAGTTTCAGATTAGAATTTATATTTACCCTCCTCCATCTTGTTTTAATCGTAACCGTTCATTAGCAATGTGGGAGTCTGGAAGCTGTCTGCCCTTCGTCAACTCTTGGTCAAAATGGTCCAACAGTCATAATCTGTGGGATTGGCCTCCCCTACTGTTTACGCACTAATCCAACTGCCACACTGCCATTGGCAGGGCTCACCTCTCCTCTATTGATCTATTCCTGACTCCCAATGCAAGCACGCTCCATCCATCCACCCCTCCCACTTCTCCTGCCTGACTGCCTGAACAATCGCACGATTCCAGATTCTCTCTTTCTTAAATATTCTAGAACTCCACTAGCACATTTTTTTTACGAACGTACGATGCTTCCATCTGACCATCTCTCCAAGTGTCCCTGTTCTTCAATTCGTGTTGCAGCATGCACACATCCACCCAATTGATTATTCTTCTTTGCAGTAGCCTTTGAGTATGACTTCGTTTTGTTTTTTAAAATACCTATCACCTTTGTTTGAGCAATTCCGTGTTTAACCTATCACTTGAAATTGTACCATCTAAAACTCAATGCTTGTGCCATTCTAATAACACATGTGATTCAGCTATAGTTATGAGGAAAACAGAAGAAGAAATGAGTCACATATTTGTTCGTGGACTCATGGTTGTGTCCAGAACTCTAGGACTGAACTGGAAGGGAGTTCGAGTTTGAGTCTGACTCGAATTTGAGTCGAACCGGAGCAGGAGATCAACTGCGAAAGGGAAGGAGAATATCAGAGGGAAACCAACTCCCTTGGTCGCAGAACTTATCCTGTCCACATCCTCCCTTGCTGGACATGCTGCAGTAACACCTGTCTGCGGTACGAATAATTCACCTGGCTGCACCTGTTAGGCTGGTTGTCACAAACAATAAGTGTTTGCCACCTGCTGGTTGGTTTTTGGAATTCTCGACCCCATTAAAGATTTTGTAGTCCGGCCACTTTATGCCCTAGATGACCTCCATTGGCCCACAATTCGAGCAGAATATGTGTATTATTGCTCGTTATTTATGTTCCAAATATTCGGATTTGAAGAGACTCGAAAAAATGTGCCCCAAATAAACTTGCCAGGAAAAATTCGGAAACTAGTTACCACCCAGTTAGCGGTTCCTGAATCCTGACAAGCGCATTATGTTATGAAGTAGCTAGACCATGATTATCACGGCGCCCCGGCAAGGCGAGTCACCTCCGAGGCGCCAGGACGCCTAGGCGCTTAGGCGCCCGCCTAGGCGATAGTTAGGTGACCAAACAAAATGCAGCACATGGCACAATCTCCTCCCTTTATTTACCCCCCACTTCCATACCCCAAGTGCAACTCAGAAGTAGCTCGCATCATTAAAGATTGTTGGTGGCTTGCTGACAGTTAGAGGCCTGTTAAAGAATTGGACTCTGCTGTTGGGTATGCACTGCTAGATCCTACATGGGCTTCTCAAGACAATACATCGATAGTCATAGGTATAGTATAGCATCTTAGCTTTACAATGGCGCTGGTGGAGGAGCACGTCCGCCTCGTCGGCCATTGCCTATTCGTCCGCGCCAACCCGCGTGCCGACCGCTTCCACCCGCTCTCGTTCCACCTCGTCGAGTTCTGGTGCACCTCCGCCGTCAGCCGCTTCTCCTTCGCGCTCGGAGTGCCGCTCGCCACGCGGTCCGATCTCTCCACGGGGAACTCCGCGCTCGCCTCCCTCCTGCTCCACTCAGACTCCATTGCATTCCTCTTCACCGCCCCCTACATGCAGCACTTCGCCGACCCTGCCACCTCCTCCGTGCCCTCCTTCGCCTGCGCAGTGCGTAGCTTCACCATTGAGCATGGCCTCGTGGTGCGCGCCATCGCGGTCCGCATCGCCTACCGCCTCTGAAGCCTTCCGCGCCAGCGTCGACACCGGTGCGTGCCTCGCATTCGCCCCCTCTGAGCTTGGGCGAAGGCAGTCGATACCCAGGCAACGCCTAGTCGCCTCAGGCGATGCCTAACATGGCCAGGTGGGCGACTTGCGGTCGCAAGGCGAGGCGAGCCCCCCTGGCGGTCAGTGCCCGACGATTGTACGCCTAGGCGACGCCGTGATAACCATGAGATGGACCAAATTATTCCTAGTTTAAACTAAAGTATAATCAATCTGATTCGATGAGTAAAGTAGTGGAAACCAAAGGTGGTATTACCTTTTACTTAGTATGTCCTTGGGAAGGTTAAAACTTAAAACTAAATTATAGCATGCCTCCAACCTAGGGTGGAGGCATTACCTTGAGTATCTTTGTAACTTGTGCAATGTGATGTCGTGTCAGACGAAGGATTATGTAAGATGTCATCCTTCATGGTTCTTTCTTTGTTCATTGTTTGGATGCTACCTTTTTAGTCTATCTTTTTTGTTGCTACACATTTACTTCAAATATATATGGCAACATATCCTATGCAATTACCCTTTCTGGTGCACTCATACAATCCCTTTTCGTTTGGGCACCAAATTATCGTGAAAAAGGGAAAACAAAACTAGATGTACTTCTCATTTTACTCTACCTGCGTGTAGAATTTCAATTTCATTCTATGTTAAGAGTAAAAAAACGAGAAAAATCTGAAAAATGATAAATCAAATGGAAAAGGGGAAAAGAAAAAGACAAATGCTTCTATTCACAACAAACATCATTTTTGTTTCTTCTTACACATTTTAATTTGAAGTTGAAATTTTAAAGGGTGGTAGAACATCATTTTTTTTTTCCAGAATTTTTCGTGTTGATTTGTTACTCAAACTGAAAGTTAATTGCGTGAGGGCACCGCAAAGGGTGATTGCATTTGATATGATGCTAATATATAGAGAAGATCACTCAGATGATGCTATGTTTCTGTTGTCCCAAGTCCCAACACATGCAAATTTGAATGTTTATTTCAATATGCGTGACTTCGGTACATGTAAAGTATTTTATGCACGTTACAGATACTTTTCCACCGTCCACTACATGTGTGAAGTGGAAGAAGTGGAAAATGTTTGTATTTTGATTTCCCTGTCTAATCTGCTGCTAGTTTATCAGCTGTTTGGCATCTTGTTAACAGTGTAATTGTTAGAACCACACTACGTTATGGATAAATTGATGATCAGATTATATAACTCTGTTTATTCTTTCTTTCTTCCAAACTTGTTTGCCTCTGCTTCTTTTCAAAGTTTTTAGTTAATGGTTGCTCATTGTTAATCAGAGTGAAGGCTCCATCATATGGATTCCTGCACTTGGACGAGATATATCTGTTCTCCAGGCCAGTTCCTTCTATGGTTTGCCCCCTCAAGGACAGCACATAACATTTGCACCTGGTCAAGCTGGTCATGGACCTTTCGGAGGGATATACCACCCCGTACAGACTATCGCAGGAGCTGCTATTCATCCACTGCTCCAACCATCACAGACCATGGCTGGGGCTGTTGAATTAGTTGGGCCACCTGGCAGTGTTTATCAGCAGCCACAAACTCAGATAAATTGGGGAAATTACTGAAAGCATACAGCTAATTGTTGTTTAGTGTCCATAATGATGTATTTGCTGTGGGAATTGTGGGGCCATATCACAATTATGCCAAGGAAGTTTCAAGTTACATCCAAGGACTTGATCAATACTGTATATATGTTTTCAGAAATGCTGACAAGAGGGGAGGGTTGCAGATTCCAGAATGCTTACAAGTTAATTGTTGTGGTTGTGGTTGTGGTTGTATTGTAGCAGACAGTGACCTTAAAGTTTGGTTAGTTGTCTGCTCAGGTCCGGTCCTTTCCAAATTTGTTCAGGTCCTTTACAATATAATTTTAGTCCCTTCTGCCCCTCCATTAAAGTTGCTGCAACAAGCGTGATTTTTGTTCTTTTATCTCAGTAAGGTTATAGATTACTTAGAGGTAATGAAATTTAAGCCAGTGGATTTTCATTTTTCCCGCTGCTTTACATGTAGAGTAAATCTTGGTTCTACAAGAATGTGTAAATTTTGCATGAGTTATTTATGGCGTGATGTTCTAAACATTCAGTTTTCCTGTAATCATCTGTCATACATGGTACCTTCTTTCCAAATCTTGCTGATGTATTATTTTTTGTTGTTTCAGTATTTAATTTATATGATCATATGAACATATATATTACTCTGTTTCTTCTTGTACGAGAGGAACGGTGTACTCACCTTTTCTTGCTCTTGGTTGCTCTTGGCACCAATGTATTTGTAGTACTAGTGCCTGCTGATGTGAGAATGCTTGTGGTCTCTTATACGACTGGATTCCGCTTATCTTACTATTGTTAGTGTCGTCTTCAAGGGAATTTTTTTTAATAATACATTTTTTAATTCAAATTACAAAACTATATCACCGAATAATTTTTTTTCAAAAATATACCCCTGTCGCCCGTTGATTGGGCGACAGGGGCTAATCGCCTTAGGGCTTGGCGACAAGTACCACGTCACATGGCGACAGGTACAACGTCGCCCTCCCAACGGGCGACATCACTGAAATCGACGAACGGTTGGGCGACAGGGGCGCAGGTGGCCTCTTGCCGCCCAACCAGAGGGCGACTTGAGCCCAAATAAAAAGGCACGGTCGGTCGAGAGAAGAAGAATGGCAGGGAGAAGAGAAGAGGGTGAAGAGAGAAAAGAGAAGGGAGGAAGAGAAGAAAAGAAGGGGAAGAAAAGCGGCGACTGCGTAGGAAATTTCTGTACGCTTCATTTTATGTAGTTTAGAGTTAGGGTTAGGGTTAGAACTAATTAGTTTCGTGAGTTTTTTTGTTTAGTGTTTAGGAAGGGTTAGGGTTAGATGTAAATATTTTCGCGGTTGAATTTGTTTAGTGTTTAGGGTTAGGGTTAGATGTAATTAGTTTCGCGGTTTATTTTGTTTAGTGTTTAGGGTTGGTTAGATGTAAATATTTTCGCGGTTGAATTTGTTTAGTGTTTAGGGTTAGGGTTAGATCTAATTAGTTTCGCGGTTTATTTTGTTTAGTGTTTAGGGTTAGGGTTAGATGTAAATATTTTCGCGGTTTATTTTGTTTAGTGTTTAGGGTTACATGTAGTTAAATTTAGTGTTTATATTTTTAGTAATTTAGTGTTTAGGGTAAGGATGGCCCATTAACAAACACCGGTCCAAAACATGAGTAATTATCTACCTAAAACAAACGATTATCTGCGTTGTACATACAGTTAGTAGACGGTTTTTAGAAATACAAGTGCAGAGATGAATATTTTTAGTAATGTAGATTTTTTCGCAAGTGTAGATATACATACGTATAGTTTATAGTATTTTTTACGAAGAGTAATTAATTCGTGTGCTAATGAATATGTTCACAGATATGTCAGAACGAGTTCCATTTAGAATCTTTTATGGAGAAGGGGTTGTTATGTATGGTTCGGAGGGTGCGGATCTGAGTAACTTTCAGTATGTGGATAGAAGTTTAAGTAGGATCGAAGAGCGTACATTTGCTTCTGTGTTGAATTGGTTGTATTATACGTTTCGGATGGATCAAGAGAAGTGCCAGCTGAAGTTATCTTGCTTTTGCACCATGCAAGATGATCCTGTTTATTGGGAGTTAGTTGAGCTGAAGGGAACTGAATCTTGGAGGTCATATGTGAGGGGTGCGGGGCAACGTGGATGGTATCGGGTGCTTTTGGTGCAAGCGTATGAAAGGGTCATTGTTCTCACGGCAGTGACTGGACGACGTGAGTGTAGTGAGCCTCAAAATGAGTATACTTATGGTGACACTGAAATTGGAGAGTCTAGCCGGGAGCCGCATGTTCAGGGTTGCAATGAGGATATTGTCTACCAGAGTGGTGAGCAAGTTGAGATTGGGGAGGATTTTGACGGCAAAAGAGGCGAAAAAAGCAATCCATAGAAGGATTTGGCGCCGCTCACTAAATTCTGTGGTTGTGGAAGTAGGTAGACGAAACTTATTTAGGATTCGAAATGGGCGCATTCGACTAAAAGTCGTACTGAGACCTTTTTAAAAGGGTATTCTGAAAGTGGTATTTCATTTTCCGGTTAATCTTTCTTATTCTCCCTTCCCTTCGGGGCTCCTCATGTTGCTACTAATAGAAACAGTTCGGACCTTTTGAGAGAATCCAGTTTATTCGTCTCCTGTTGTTAGCGACCTTATGGCAAGATGCGCGGGGGCAAGTAGACGAAGGTGAGGAAATTGAGGAAGTAATAGCACAGATGGAAGAGGAAGACCTTGAATATGAACAAGTAGAAGTGGAAGACGATGATAACTCGGATGAGGAAGATGAAGATGTTGAGCCACTTGTGCCAGCAGATTGGAGCACGCATCAATTTAATAACTTGGTTGTAAATGAAGGTAGTGATACACCTTGGCAGTATAGCGACAATGAGGTGAGACCTAACAAAGATGTACCCCACAAAAGAGGCAAAGGCAGATGCTATCAAAGATTGGGCCTTATCACTAAGAAGAACTTTCGTGGTTAAGAAGTTCACCCCAACCTGCTACGACGTGGTGTGCGAGATGCAAGGGTGCCCCTTAAGAGTGCACGCATACAAGCCCAAATGGGGCACCCACTGGCTATGTTCAAAGGTTGAACAACATAGTTGTATGACCGAGGAAACCACGTGGCTCATAGGAACCTCGTCGTCCGGTATATCGCGAGTGTCATGTACCGGAGATAGTTGAGAACTCGAATTTTGAGCCTCATGTTATTATCCGAGCAATTGAGAACAGATTTCAAGACACAATTAGCTACGGAAGGCATGGAGGGCGAAGGTAAGACCTTGAAATGAGATTTGGGAAATTTGAAGACTCGTACCATAATCTGCCCGCATCGCTCGATTGCATTCGGGAAGAAATCTGGTACTTTTATGATTATCGGACTGTCCACAAGGAAGTGGCCGAACAAGAGGCATCCAATGCGAGTTTTCTTCGCATTTGAGCTTGCATTAGGGCGTTCTATCACCGCCGCCCATTGTTGTGTGTGGACGGCATATTCTCGACCGGAAATACAAAGGACAAATAATGATACCGTGGGCGCGACGCCGAACAACCAGATTCTCGCTGTTGCCTTTGCCTTTGTGGAAAGCGAGAACTATGAGAGTTGGTGTGGTTCTCGCGAACTTGAAGATCGGGTGGTGAAGACTCGCCAACATGTGTGCATACCGCATGACAGCATGTTGATCGCTTAGTGCCATCGATGCTTGCAAACAGGGGAAGAGGAGCCATTTCCCTGGACTGACTTGCAGAGCCGATGGTGCATGAGGCATTTGGGCGCGAACTTCTATAAGCAATTCAAGAACAAGGAACTGATGAACATGTTCAAGAGGCTATGTAAGCAGAACCAAGATAGCAAGTTCCGCACTTTTGGAAGAATCTTGATGAGCTAACAAAAACACAAAGAGACTACCAAAGAATGTAACACAGAGCAGTGAGCCTTTATTCCTCCGCAATGAAGATGAGGCGATGAGTCGTCGCCGAAGGCAAAGGCCGATCAAATGTTTCTGACCGATAAAGCACGAGCCCAAAGAGAAGTGGTCATTGTTACATGACACACATGGTGCTAGATACGGTGTCATGACGACCAACTTGGCGAGAGTGTACAACCTGGTAATGAGAGGGATGAGGTGTCTCCGCTGGTAGGAATTGTTGAGGAGTGCTACGGGTACAACCAAGTATTTTGTGGATAGGCATAAAGTCAAAGTAGTAATGAGAGATGAGAATGCCTTATACTCAAGCATGATAAGTAAATACATGGATGAGAAGAGTAAGAAGGCGGGCAAACATAAAGCTATCAAAGTAGGTTCACGAACACTGCGCTTCGAGGTGATATGCAGGGATAAAGGACGGCGGGGAACAAACCAGAAGGTTATCACCCAAGAGTGCATCTTACAGGCTGAATGTCAATGCTCGTGTAACAAACCCCTCCTGTTGCATAGGCCATGTTCTCATGTGATAGCTGTAAGTGCATTATTTGGAATGCGACCCGGTACATATCTATCTGAATATTTTACAAAGAAAAAGGTAATGGCAACCTGGGGCGAGGTGCTGTATGGTTATGGTGTTGTCAGTTCTTTCACCACAACCCCTAGTGTCGATGAAAGGTTCTAAGTCCCTGACTTTGATGCAAGATCATACAAAGGAGGCCGTCGTAAAACAAGGCATATCAGGAATGACATGGATGAGTCCGAAACTGGTAAGCGCGTGAAGAAATGTTCGTTGTGCAAGCGAACAGGACACACGTTCAAGAACTACCAGCCACATAACGAAGAGGATGAAGGAAGAGATGGCAACCCGACGGCGGGGGAAGGATCGTCGTCTGCAAGGCGTGGTGGACGACGTCATCGGACTACCGAAGAAGCTATTTGAACTATTAGATGCTATATGTCAAATTAATATTTTGTTCATGTAATGTGCGTTGTAATCTGTTTTAATATAATTTGATGATGTAATGTGCGTTGTAATCTGTTTGAATATATTTTCCTGATGTAGTGTGCATTGTAATCTGTTTGATTATATTTTGTGGATGCTTGTGTACTTATTTGTACGCATTTGGTTCGATGTATTGTTCTGATGTTTGTGTATTTATTTGTACGCATTTGGTTCGATGTATTGTTCTGATGCTTGTGTATTTATTTGTACGCATTTGGTTCTATGTATTGTTCTGAGGCTTGTATAGTTCTCTCTATATAACTTTCCTTTTTGTAATTTGCAGGTATGGCTCACCAGGCTGTAGATGACGATTGGCCCTTTGAGTTGGTAGACCCAGTCATTGACCGTCGTCACCGTGCACACTTCGCCACCGCTTCACCAGAGGAGGTACAGGATCCTCAGGAGCTGTGCGTACTTCGGCCGAGGCCACCGCGGGAGCTCTGGACCCTCGATCCACGTTGGATCCCCAGGTAACTTATTTATCTTTTAATTCCAAAATATTCCCGATGCAGTATCATAATCTGTTTTTATTAACTAGTGCGGTGCTCATATTAATTTAATATTTCTGTTTCATAGGCTGCGAGCAGCAGGATTGCTGCCACTAGCACGGATGGTGGAGGCGCACGCAGGTGCGCAGGGGAGGGACGCGAGCCACCGGTTCCAGTTTGACAGGTCCCTTCTCACCGCTCTGGTGGATCGGTGGAGACAGGAGACGCACACCTTCCACTTACCTGTCGGGGAGATGGCGATCACTTTGGAGGACGTCTCCTACCTCCTCGGTCTCCCGATCGCTGGTGACCCTGTGGTGCCGCAGGACGTCGACCCGTTGTGGCGCGATGAGGTACTTGCGCGGTTCCATGGTGTGCTACCGCCTGCTGCGTACCGACCCTTCACCAGCACCCATGGTCCGACACACAGGTGGCTTCGACAGTTCGTGATAAGCAACTAACCTTTCGAACTTAACTTCGCATATATATATATATTGGCTAGACTAACAAGAAAACTTAAATTTACAGGCGGAGCACATCGTCGAGCCTGCGGACGAGTAGAGGGTGAGCCGCCACCTTGAGGCGCACTCGCCTCGGTCGCTTGGTCGGTGCATGTTCACGAGCTCCCACGGGGATAGCGTGGACAGGCACTTCGTCTAGGTCGCGAGGGCGATCGCGGATGCACCCCTTGACGCCGTGCTGCAGTACTCCTGGGGGTCATCGGTCCTCTGCGCGACGTACCGTGGGCTCTGCGACGGCTGTGGGCGGATCGCCGACGGGTCGATCCTCACCGGTTGTCCACTGCTTCTGCAGCTTTGGGCATACGAGAGGTTCCAGATCAGGCGCCCCAGGATCGACAGAGTCCTCTTGTACACGATGGTGATGATGATGTCGACGTGCCGACTATGGGCACCATCTGGTGCCACCGACGGGTAAGATATTGCAAATCACTGTTGTGAAACCTACGCTTTAACATTTGTTAGTACTAATGGTAATGTTGATTTTTCCGCCGCCATCGCAGCCTTAGGTGGGCACACGCAGAGTGTCGCTTAGCTACCCGCAGTTTGTCGCTGCGTTCAACCACCTCACCGAGGACCGCGATGCCGGACGCCGCATACGCGGAGACGCCGAGCTATGTGTGACGGGTGGATTTTCCACCCTATGCACACGCGACACGCGCATCGGGCGTACACGCTCGCTCCTCATGTTCGACGCCCCGGTCGAGGCTACGCCGCCCATCGAGTGATGAGGCGCTTCGGTCTCTGACAGAGTTCCCGGCCCAGTCGGCTCGCAGTCCCACACGGCGCCCACACGTAAGTTCCCTACATCGATGTTCTCTAATCTGTACGGTGTAATGACATGTAATAATGCTATATTTTTGCTTATCTGCAGGCAAACTAGGAGGGGCGGGCATGGGGGCACCCCATGGCACGTACGTATGGCGCCATGGGTTGAGGAGTGGGGAGGAGCCTTGGACGACGTCCATGCCGAGGATGCGCCGTACTACCCGTAGACGTACCAGGGGTACCGACAGTGGTACACTTCCCGTACCCGTGTGCGTTTGGTACGTGTCGACCCGGATCCTCCTAGACACATCCCCAGGGTGAGGGACGCGTATCCCCGCCATACGAACTCGGTTCTGTACGGTGCGGTAAGTTTTGTCTAATGTACGATGTATTTTCGTATCGCATTTTCCAGATTAATGTGTTAGGTTAATTCGTAATGTATTTTTCAGACTGATGTGCTAGCCCAGTACTACGAGGAGTCCGGGAGCTTCTTGTCTTGTCTACATCGCTGGTATGTAGCACCCGCGTTCTTTAGGCCGAACGGCATTGTAACGTAGCAGAACGAGCCGAACGGCGTGATGAAGGAAGTCGCGAGTTGGTCGGACTCCTTCAGCGCTATCTGGTGGTAGCCTGAGTAGGCATCCAGAAAGGAAAGAGACTCGCACCCCGCGGTGGAGTCGATGACTTGGTCGTTACGGGGCAAGGGGAACGGGTCTTTGGGACACGCCTTGTTGAGACTTGTAAAGTCAACACACATTCTCCATTGCCCATTTTTCTTTTTAACAAGTACAGGGTTGGCCAGCCACTCGGGGTGGCGGACCTCTTTTATAAACCCTGCAGCCAAAAGCTTGGCGATCTCCTCCCCTATGATCCCGCGCCTCTCCTCGTCGGCGGCGCGGCGCTGGGCGACCGGCTTTGGGCCCGGCCTGATGCTCAAGGAGTGCTCGGCGACTTCCCTGGGATTCTGGCATGTCGGAGGACCTCCATGCGAAGACGTCTTTGTTGGCGCGAGGAAGCCGACGAGCCGCTTTCCTATTTGGCGGGAGCGTGGCTCGACCGCGACGGTCTTGGTCGGATCGCAGGGATCGACCGCGACCTTCTTCGTGTCCTCGGCGGACTTGAAGGATCCCGCCCCCGACTTGCTGGACTCGGGGGCGGACTCGGAGGCTTCCCTCCTGAGGTTGTTGAGCTCGGCAGACGCGATGACTGCCGAGGCAAGCTCGCAACTGCTCCGCTCGCAGTTGTAGGCAAGCTGGAAAGATGATGCCACGGTGATGACTCCTTGTGGCTCGGGCATCTTCAGCTTGAGGTAGGCATAGCTGGGGACTGCCATGAACTTGGCGTAGCATGGCCGCCCCAAGATAGCATGATAGGAGCCGGGGAAATCCACAACCTCAAAAGTGAGGGTCTCGGTGCGGAAATTCCCTGGTTCCCCAAAGGTGACGGGCAGGTCGACCTGCCCGAGCGGATGGGCCTGCTGGCCAGGGATGACGCCGTGGAAAGGGGCCTTGCTCGGTCGGAGACTCGAGCGAGGAATCCCCATGGCGTCGAGCGTCTCCACGTAGAGGATGTTGAGGCCGCTACCGCCATCCATGAGCACCTTGGTGAGGCGCTTCTTCCCCACGATGGGGTCGACTACCAGCGGGTATCTTCCCGGCTGGGGAATGTGGTCGGGGTGGTCAGTCCGATCCAAGGTGACCGGGAACTCTGACCACCGGAGGTATTGGGGGATGGCTAGTGAGGCGGTGTGGACCTCACGGTAGGCGAGTTTGAACCGACGCTTGTCGGCGTAGCACGCCGGTCCGCCAAAGATCATGAGGCAGCCGTCGGGTTCGGGGAACTCGTCGTCCGCCTTCTTCTCCACGGCCCGTGGGGCCGTGGCTGGCTTCTTTCCTTTGCCCCGCGGCGTCGTGGGGGCGCAGGAAAGGAAGTGCCTCAGGACTTCGCAGTCCCGGTACTTATGTTTGACGGGGAACCCGTGGTTCGGGCACGGGCTGTCCATCAATTTCTCGAAGTGGTCAGGCGCGACGGTCGGTCGCTACCGCCGCTAAGGTATGCTCGGCGATGGCGACCACTTGAGACTCGCGGACTGCTTTCCCATGCCGCTCCGCTTGCCGGAGCGGCCGGAAGGGGATCCGACGGACGCCGGCCCTCGCTGGCCTTTCCTCCTTCGAAGATGGCCCCCACACCTCCCGCGCCGAGGCGTGGTTGGTGGCGATGTCGAGGAGCTCCTTGGTGGTCCTGGGCTTGAGACAGCCCAGCTTGTGCACCAGGGCCTTGCAGGAGGTGCCGTAGATGAATGCTCCCACGACATCGGCGTCGGAGATGTCGGGGAGCTCGTTGCATTGGCGGGAAAACCGCCGATGTAATCCCGAGGGTTTCCGTGGTCGCCGCTGCAGCCCTTCGTGTCCCAGAGCTGCTGTGGCGCTTGTAAGTGCCCTGAAGTTGCCGACGAAGAGGGTCTTCAAGTCACCCAGCCTCGATGGTTTTGGCGGGCAAGTACTGAGCCAAGCTCGGCCGAGTCCGCAAGGTAGATGGGGAGGTATCGGATGATGAAGAGATCATCCGCCGCTCCCCGCCCGCATGCGAGCCGGTAGTCTTCAAGCCGCACACTGGGTTCGTGGCCCGAGTACTTGGCGATGTTGGTGGGCACCGACCGGGCGGGAAATCCGCCGACGGATCCTCGGCAAAAGCCCGCGTCCGACCATCGGGGCTTGTCTTTGCGCGTGGCGCCCGCCGCCCACGATACGTGAGTGGACGACCTCCTCGCCGCCTTTCTCCGCGCCGAGGGTGGCGCGAGCGTCGAGGCGCCGCCATACCGGCGCGCACCGGGTGCGCGAGGCCTGGGGTGGTTCGTGGTGTGGCGCCGCCTTCGCCGGACCCAGCCGGCTTCGAGCGGCGGTGCGGGCCCGGTGGCCAGAGGTGGCGCCGGAGCGGTAGGAGCCGGAGGCCTGCATGTGTTGCACGGCCGCACGCTCCACCAGCCCCCGGAGGTTCTGGTACGTGGCCTTGGCCTCCGGGTCGGCCGGCTCCGGAAGGCCTCGGCAAAGATCGCACCCGCGCCACGCTCGCTTGCATGGGGAAGAACCGAGGCCGCTTGATTCTTCCGCCAGCTTGCGGTGTACCTGTCGCGCGCGTCCGCGCGCGTCGCCGGGCACCTGCCGGGTCTCGGGCTCATCCTGCTCCAGGTTAGCCTGGAGCTGGTCGAGCTCAGCCCTTCGCTTATCCAGCTCTTCGCGCTGTCGCTGGAGTTCGGCGCGGCGAGCTTGAGCGCGTTCAGCACGCTCGTGCTGGTGTTCCTCCTCCTGCGCCTCAGTGCGCCGGATGGGGACCCCCGTAACCGCGGGGGTTATGATTAAATCGACCGTGCCCGCCATGTTGCACTCGCGAGAGTGCCGCCCGCGGGCAGGGTACTCCGCGTCGGAGCTGGAGTCGTGGCTGGAAGAGTCTTCCAGCAGTTCGTGGATAGAGGCCGGCATGTAGCCAGCCATCGCCACAAGTCGTGAGCCTGCGGGAGGTGACATGGTCACCTGCCCAGGCCCACGGGAGCTTTCGCCAGACGTGGCGGAGCGCTCCCGTGCTCCAGCTTTGGGACTCGCAGGGCGCCTGCCGAGCTTACGGTCGCCGAGATGGCGCCTGTGCTTTCACGGGCGCCGCCTCCGATGGCGGCGGATGAGCGTAAGCCCTCCCGCCGAGGTGACGGCAGTTGAGGGAGCCGGCGATCTCGCTCCCGCGCAGCCATGCCGCCGCGGGTGGAAGATGCCATCGTGAGGCAAGCGGAACCGAGATGGTGATGAAGACGCGCGAAGGCCCCACCGGCGCCAACCGCCGCGCTTTGAGCACCGCAAGTAAATTTGTAAGTCTAAGGAGCCGCTGCTCCACTCCTGAATGGTTAGACTCGAAGTCCAAGATGTATACCGGTTCGGGCCAAGGTCCCTACTCCAGCCAGGTGGTATCGTTGCATTCCCTTTAGTACAGATGACTGCACAAAGTTTACAAGCGAGAGTGCTAATGGCTTAGCAAGATGGGTTCGATTGCCCTCTCTCCCCTCCTACGGGGGTTCCTGCCTCCTTTTATACGAAAGGAAGGGGCAGGTTACATCGAGAATTGGGAGAGGACGAGATGACCTACACTAGGAGCTTCGGTCCTTCGTTCTGCTGACTGATCATCGCCCAGTCTTGCCCATGCTGGGTCGGTAGCTTAGTCGGTCGTATGTTAGGTATTTCCGGAAACGGCGACCGCCTCTCGCGAACCTTACGAGTGTTGATGTTGCTTTGCTACCGACGTGGGTGTTGCCTCGGGAGAGGGCGTGTCTTCGCATCGTATGTGACTGGCCGATGGGATCGGGAGCATGACTTGATGGCCACCATTAAACCTTCTAGGAAGGAGCCACCGCCTTGTATAGTCACTTCGATTGACCCCGTTCGTGGGGTACGTGGCTGTTGTCTGGTAGAGGCTTCGACACGCGGCCCTTGGCAGGGGTTGTCTTGGCACGATCGAAGTCAGGGGATCCCGACCCGCAGCGAGGGTCGGGAGCTCTTCTTGGTCGGAGCCGGGGGGCCCCGACTCGCGGCGGGGGTCGGGAGCCCCGCTTGGTCGGAGACACTTCCCTCGGTCGGTCGAGAAGGGATGTCTCGTGTGGCCTTGCAGGTGCTTCGGTCGGTAGTGGGCTGGGAGCGTCCTGTCGGGCTTGAGCTGTGCTTGAGGCCGCCGGCTCGCCGCTTTGGGCCGCTGGGGTACCTCGTTATAAGGTATTCGCCAAGACCGCTCGATGCGTGATGCGTGGCCGCGGGAATCGAGGCGCCACCGAGCCGCGCAGATAAGATCCGACCGCTGGTTTTAGCGAACGGTTCGATTTTGCCGCGTGTCACGCCGGGATTGGTCGCGATCGTCACGACGCCACAGCTTGCGCCACCGTGCACGGGCATAGTGTCGCCACCCACGGTGGACCTAAGTCGGTCGTGGACCCACCCATAGATTCGAGCAACGCGGCGCCCTCCGCATGCCACGTGTCGTGGCCGATGTCATCATTAGACGCCATAAATATTTTTATATATAAAAATATTTCGCTGAAATTCTTTTCTCGGCCGACGCCATCATGATGCGATGCGACATCATAAATGCGATTTTTCAAGATAGAAATAATTCGAAAAATCGGATTTTCTAATTTCTGTATTTTCAGATTTTATTCAAACTTCAAATGACTATAACTTTTGCATTTTAACTCGGATTTGGGTGATTCAAATTTGTAAAAATCCATAAAATTGTGATCTCTTTAATGGTGAATTTTAATTGAATTTTTGAGGTCATTTAGTCATCAGTATTAGCTATTTATTGCATATTTTGTTTGTACGCGTAGACGCAAATTTGCCTGAAGGTTTCGACGAAGAGTTCGTCGCTCAAGATCAAACTTCGGAACATGACCAGCAACTCTTTGAAGGCAAGTGATGCTTTGATCATTTTGATCCCAGATTTTAAAATGTAATTTATGCTTTGAAATTATGCATGCTTATTTATTAAAAATGAATTTAAATTAATTTGGGATAATGCAGTTAATCAACCCATTTTGTTATGCCACCTTGAAGTAATTAATTGTATGCCCTAAATCATTGTCACCCTAAGTTTGATTGTATTAATTGGATGTTAATAATGTGCCAACACGGAGGCTAGACCGTGAGTAGATGCTTAGCCTTGCAACGAATCATGAGTGGTCTTTCGGGAAAATGCTACAATACTGATTAAAGAAATATTGAATGTATTTTGAAAGTGGTGTGATGATGCCACATGATGAGATTGAGGTACAGAGACCTGTGTGGTTCTGTACTGATGTTGAGTTATTTCTGGCATGTGTTGCATAATAATCAACTGAGTGGGAAATGATTTAGACTGGGGCAAGTGGCAAGAGGCTGTGTGCCAGGTGGTCCTCTGTGGCGGTGGTTTATGAGTGTTGTGAGTCTGTGTGCCACAATGGGTTGTGTGCCATCGTTGAGGCCGAAGTCTTGCCTTGGCCGCTTAAGGACTTCACCTTGCAAGCCTTTGATCCGAGTCACCTGACAACCACATGTCCGTATGGGATGCACCTAGTTGATTAGGGTTATGATATCTTTCCTCTGATACCTCGGGGTGGCAGTGCACGGGGGTGTATCTGTATGGGGGAGCGTACCTGTGCTACAGCTTGGTGCCCATCCAACGGTAATTGACCTGTCCTGTACTTTGGCTCTATGTGAGGGAAGTGATAGTGAGGGTAATACCAGAGAGGTTCTTTGGTTAAGGTAGAGGTTCCTGAAAAGCTTTGTTGCGGACAATCACCTGTGTGGAGAGCGGCTGTATCTTGTGGGTAAAGTGTACAACCTCTGCAGAGTGTCAAAACTATTTGAATAGCCGTGCTCGCGGTAATGAGCAATGCTCGGGGATTACACTCAAGGGTTAGATCTTCAAAAACAAAATGTGGAAAGGGTGGCCGTGTGCCGTTGTTAAATGAACTGTTAAGGTCAGGTGCCGAGAATTTTCAAGAAAAACCATTTGAAGAAATTAGTACTATTTATAACTGTTCACTGCTTTAATCTAAATAAAATACTGGTTTAAAAATGCTGTTTGATGCAAAAGAACCAATTAAGCCAATCCTTTGGAATAAGCTTTGCATATAGTAATAGCACTGCATTTTGTGCATTACTTGTTGAGTGCCTTGTGTACTCACCCCTCCTTGCTTATTAACCCCAACATCAGTGGAGGAGTCGACACCAGCATGGGAGGAGGAGTACGTTGAGGATCCGAGCAATTAGGGGACAAGCCCAGTCGGTTGCTTGTGGCATGATGAAGGCTTCCACGATATTTATTTTTATTCCACTGCTATTTCATTTACTTTGAATAATGTAAACCCTGCATGGCTCATTTTATGTAAGGAGACCATAAGGTCGTACAACTCAGTTTATTTAAGTGTTTGCACTATTTATTGTTATAACGTTGTGAATGTCTGTGATGTGCAACCCTGTAAGACTGTGTGCCGGGCGTGATCCTCGGATCGCACAAAATACACAGAGGGTCCGGATTTGCAGATTTGGGGCCGACCGAGGTGGTATCGTGAGCAGCCGATCGTAGGTCTTGACCCTAAACTAGATTAGTTGTACCTAGGAGGATAAAACTATTTTCTAAGACTTAATCAACTTGAGCAAGAATATCAATGAAATCTCGACTTATCTTTTCTTCCTTGCTTCATACCTATGTCGAATTTTATTATTATTTTCTGCTTAATTTAAATGAGGTCTCTTTGGCGTATGAGGATGATCCACACCTATGGAGAGCGATCGAGGATACGCCACCGAAGTTATGGCGTATGATGCACTGCCGAGGATTTGATAGACCGCTTTATCCGGGGACCACGGTGGTACGCGCAGACTTGATATCGCCCGATGTCAAGATTACAAGATATGCCCGGAGAGGACAAGGGCGAGCCGCCCTATTTACATCACGATCGAGGTCTTCTTTGAGACCGGATCCGTGAGACGGCGCGTCTCCGCGATGCGGCAGATTGCCCGCACCTACTCCGCAGAGTTGGGGGCACCGCTTTCGCCACCATCCGCTACCGAGACAATCGCTTTGACAGGATGGAGCTTTTGGAGGAAGATGCCACGATCACTCACCTGGCAAGGTATGTCATCGCCCAGGAGGACGCCTTGGATGAGACAGTCCAGGAGTTGCAGAGGACCCGCGACGAGGTCACGGAGGCGAGGATCCAACTGCGGGAGGGCTTCGCACACTCCATGCAGAAGATCCAAGAGTTGGAGATGGCTCTGTATGGACCCAAGCTTGAGCCAGTCCTGGAGTTGCACGATCCAGATTCGGAGGAACCAGAGCAGGAGGCACTAGTGCAGGAGCCACCGGCACAGGAGCAGGCAGCCCCGGGACCAGCAGAGTCGATGGGGTCATTTGCACCAGCTGCAGTAGGTCATCAGGACCAGTTCGCCCCGATGCTAGAGCACCCACCGGTGTATGCTCAGGGGGAGCCGCAGCCGGGTTGGCTCTATGAGTGATCGAGTCTAGTCGAGGGTAGTGTCGAGACTCGAGTGTTTGAGTCGCGTCTTTTGCTTCAGAGTCACCATTAGGTGTGAGTCATTGTGGAGTCCTACATTGCTTACTTGTTTTTGGTTGTGAGTGTCTCGTATGTGTTGCATTGCCCTTAGGCACTTGTGAGCAACCATACTACCTTATATTATATCAATAAAGTTGCTAAATAATTTAACTTACACCTGTTTCTCCCACATAAGTTCTTTTACTTGTCTATGCTTTCTTCTTTTCTTAACCTTGGAAGTTTGCAACAGATGGTGAGGACTCGCGGAAACATTGGAGCCAGTGGAAGTGGAGTGAATCAGGCTGACAACCAGAATGAGGAGCCAATCCCTCAACCGCCGCAAGTTGATATGCAGAATCTGGGAGCCTGATGAAGACTCAACCTGCTGTTGAGCAAAGGTGGCCCAATCTTTCACGGTACAACGACGATAGCTTCGTGACGCTCGCTCTCAAACGGCAAAAGAGCCAATTCAAAAGCGAAAACTGGTCACACAAACCGCGATCAACACAAGAACGCGAATTGAGTGGAGGAATCGTGATAGATTCAGTGGACAATCACAAGAACATGCCGTTCTTGACTTGCACCAACACTAAAAACCCAAGAACGGAAGAACTTATCAAGAACACATGGTATTTGCGCCACAAACAACCATGGCTTATGCTGTCTATTTCAACATCCAAAAGTTTATCCTGATGGAAATACATAAGTATTTATACTAGGAACATCCTCCTAGCTTAGGTGTGAAACTATACAAGAAACTAAAGGAGTTTTCTTGGGTAGATAAAAGGTTTAATGCCTTGGAAGTTGGACAGCAAGATATGGTCTCGCGCAGCTTTTGACAGCCTGTGCAACTCCCACCAAAACAGTCATATCTCCCACCTTGGAAGTCCAAATGATGCACGGTTTGAAATGCTAGAAACTAGACTTCAATATCTTTCTATCCATATAGCCCAAGGATATGTTACTTGTCGTGATTAGCAGCAGCATCATGATCAAATGGATGGACAGATTTGAGTGAACCAGCCTTGCTCATGTAACTCTTTTTTGCCTTCCATTCCAATTGATCGCTGTCAATAATTCTAACAAATATGGATCCAAATAGAATTCTTTTCTCAGGTGACATATTTCCAAAAAAAAGGGATATTACTCCTTGTGGATGCATGACCAAGTCACCTTTCTTCTCTCCAAGGTTTGCATTGCAATTCTCAGCCTGTATCACATTATCAACACAACTTGCATCGGTCTTGTGACTCACTTGCACTTTAGCAGCAGCAAAACAAGTAATGTGATTATTTGTAGACTTAGAGTCATGAGACGATATAACAATAGAGGATATATCCGCATCAGAGCCTTTCTGGCTGCCCAAACTCAACTTATGAACACAATGGTACAGACCATGCAGCCAATATCCAATCAGGCTGCTGCGAATGTTCAACCTGGGGGTAACCATGGACCACACCCGTACTCAAGGTTATCAGAGTTTATGCGAACTCGTCCACCCACCTTCTCCGGCAACGCCAACCGATGGAAGCGACGATTGGCTAAGGACAATTGAAAGGAAGCTGCACATTACCAAGTGTGTGGGACATGAGAGGGTGCTCTATGCCTCTCATCAACTCGAAGGAACTGCCGCAGAGTGGTGGGAAAACTTCTGTGCAGCTCATGAAGACCCACAGAGTATTACGTGGGAGGAGTTCACCTCCGCTTTCCGCCAATACCATGTACCCGAGGGTATCATGGATCTTAAGAAAGAGGAATTTCGAAGCCTCAAGCAGGGTGGCCAATCAGTGGCCGACTACCTGAATAAGTTTACCTAGTTGGCACGCTACGCACTGTAAGACGAGCTACGATAAGGCCGCATAATCCCGCTTTAAGGGATTAAACACGGATTGCAGTGGGATCGATCACCCACACATTCCCCGACTTTCAAGAGCTAGTTAACAAGGCTCTTGTTTTGGAGGACAAGCGCCGAGAGTTGGATGACAATAGAAAGCGCAGAATGGGGCAACAAGGAGGTCGTCAAGGCCAGCAGAGGCAGAGGACGGCACCCAACAGCTTTATGCGGTACCACCAGGCAGGCAAGGATGGGCACCACCGCCAAGAATCGCCCATGGGTCGAATGCCTGCACTCCACCCGTAACTGTGGTACGCATCGAGGAACCTCGCAGCAACGCAGGAAGACGTTGTTATCACTGCAACGAAGTTGGGGCACTTCGCCAACAATCGTCAAGAAAGGAGGTGCCACCACCCATTTTAACCTGGGAACACACTCCGCAAGGACTCCCGCCCAATTGTGAACGCGGGGCATCAACATCAAGAACTCCATCTCAAGCAACCGCACGAGGCCGAGCTAATCACATCATCGCGATGAGTTGCGTAATGCAACAGACGTTGTATCGGGTAAGTTCCTAGTAAACTCGCATCACCATCGCTTTATTCGATTTGGGAGCTTCACATTCGCTTATTTCCAGATTTTGTTGTTCAAAATGATATGGATATAGTAAATCTTAAATGTGTGCTTATAGTCCAATCTCGGATCGTAACTCCGATCTAAAGTAGGATGTTCTGGGTAAGACTAATAATTAATGGAGTTGAGTTCCTAGCTAACTTAATCGCCCTAATACCCAAACCCTGGATGTTATCCTGGGAATGGATTGGTTAACCAAACATAAGGCCGTGCTGGACTGCGGAAAAAGAGTTATATCAATTGAGAGCCCAGAAGGGAGAAGGGTTGAGTTTGAAGCAAAAGTATTACGAGATGGACAATTAATGGTTAACAAAGATGAAGACTCGCTACTTGGAGGAAGTTTCCATAGTTAATGAATATCCGGATGTTTTCCTGGAAGATTTACCTGGAATGCCGCCAGATAGAGATATCGAGTTCATGATAGAGCTTGTTCCAGGGACAACTCCAATAGCTAAGAGACCTTACAGAATGTCCACAAAGGAATTGGTGGAAATGAAGAAGCAAATTGAAGAGCTGCTGGAAAAAGGATTCATAAGACCTAGTTCATCGCCATGGGGAGCACCTGTCTTGTTCGTCAAGAAGAAGGACGGGAGTTTTAGGATGTGTATAGACTATCGTGCACTTAATGATGTGACGATAAAGATAAGTATCCGCTACCTAGGATCGACGATCTTTTTGATTAGTTGAGAGGAGCAGGAGTCTTCTCCAAAATTGATCTCCGATCAGGATACCATCAATTGAAGATCCGATCAGGAGATATTCCGAAGACTGCATTTTCGCAAGATATGGACATTACGAGTTTACAGTGATGTCTTTTGGTTTGACAAATGCACCAGCATATTTCATGATGGAATACTTGGATAAGTTCGTCGTCGTGTTTATTGATGATATTCTTGTCTATTCCAAGACAAGAGAAGAGCACGCCGAACATTTAAGGTTGGTTCTTGAAAAGTTGAGAGAACAATAGTTGTTTGCAAAATTTAGTAAATGTGACTTCTGGAAGAATAAGGTTGAATTTCTTAGACACATAATGACAGCAGAAGGAGTTGCGGTAGATCCAAAGAAAGTGGAGATGGTTTTGCATTGGGAGCAGCCAAAGACGGTAACCCAAATCCGTAGTTTCCTTGGAATGGCGGGATATTACCGCTGCTTTCATCGAAGGATTCTCCACGATTGCAGACCTCTTACGCAATTGTTGAAAAGGAAAAGAAATTCTTATGGACACCGAGTGTGAGAAGAGTTTTCAGGAGTTGAAGAAAAGATTAACATCGGCACCTGTATTAGTTTTACCTGACATTCATCAAGGCTTCGACATCTATTGTGATGCATCGCGTTAGGGATTGGGATGCGTGTTGATGCAAAACAGGAAGGTAATTGCCTATGCATCGAGGCAATTGAGGCCACATGAGGAGAACTATCCGACTCATGATTTGAATTGGTCAGAGTGCATGCCCTAAAAATATGGCATCACCATCTCATCGGAAATAGATGTGAAGTGTATACCGATCATAAAAGTCTTAAGTATATCTTCACGCAAGCTGACCTAAATATGAGGCAAAGAAGATGGCTTGAGTTAATCAAAGATTATAATGTTGGAATTCACTACCATCCTGGTAAAGCCAACGTAGTGGCAGACGCCTTGAGCAGAAAGAACCATAGTGTAAGCATGCTGTTGGAAACAAGTCAGCAGACTGTGTAAGGATTTTAAATTAGAACTGAAATGGTACTGTATGATTTTTAGCAACCTTGGAAGTAAAACCTACCTTGGAAGATCGATCGTGGAAGGCGTAAAGATGACGAAAAATCAAGAGAATTAAGGACAAGATGGATGCAGGCAAGGCAAAGGATTTTAAATCGATGAGAAGGGTACTATGTGGTTTAAAGGGCGATTTGTGTGCGAATAAAAAGGAATTGAAGCAGATAATTTTGGAGGAGGCCCATGACTCAAGTACTAATTCATCCGTAAAGTGCGAAAATGTATCAAGATTTAAAGGAAAGATTTTGGTACAAGCATGAAACGGAAGTCGCGAATATGTTGCATTATGTGACATATGTCAAAGAGTCAAAGCTATGCACCAGAGACCAGCAGGGCTATTACAACCCCTAAAGATACCTGAATGGAAATGGGAAGAGATTGGTATGGATTTCATAACCGGGTTGCCCAGGACTCAAGGGGGATATGATTCCATATGGGTCATAGTAGATCGTTTAACTAAAGTGGCACATTTCATACCGGTAAAGACCACTTATTCCGGAGACCGGTTAGCGGAACTTTATATGGCACGAATTGTCTGTTTGCACGGAGTACCGAAAAGATAGTGTCGGACAGAGGTACCCAATTTACCTTTAGATTTTGGGGTAAGCTACATGAGGCAATGGGGACTCGTTTCAACTTCAGTACAGCCTACCGTCCGCAGACAGATGGTCAAACTGAGAGGGTTAACCAAATATTGGAAGATATGCTGAGAGCTTATGCCTTAGCATATTCGACTTCCTGGGATAAGTGTTTGCCCTATGCTGAGTTCAATTACAATAAAAGTTACCAAGCGAGTTTACAGATGTCTCCATTTGAAGCTCTGTATGGCCGATCCTGTCGAACACCATTGAAGTGGAATGAGACAGGTGAACGGCATGTTTTTGGACCGGACATTCTTCAAAAAGCGGAAGAGCAGATCGCCATGATCAGAGAAAGACTAAAGATTGCCCAATCAAGACAGAAAAGCTATGCCGACAATCGTCGCAGGGAATTGAGCTTTGAACCTGAAGATTATGTACATCTCAGAGTTACGCCACTCAAAGGAGTCAGAAGGTTTCACGCAAAAGGAAAGCTCGCACCCAGATATGTTGGGTCGTTCAAAATCCTAAGCCGTAGAGGAGAAGTTGCATATCAATTGGAGTTGCCACAGTCCTTGGTAGGAGTGCATGACGTATTCCATGTGTCTCAATTGAAGAAGTGTCTCCGAATACCGGAGGAGCAAACACCTTTGGAGGCAATTGAGCTACAAGAAGATCTGACTTACAAAGAGCATCCGGTGAAGATTCTGGACATAATAGACAGAGAGACAATGAACAAGTCAACACGGTTCTGCAGAGTTCAGTGGAGCAACTATTCGAAAAGTGAAGCAACGTGGGAACGCGAAGAAGACCTAAAGAAGGAGTTTCTGACTGCTTTTTAGTTGACCAATCTCTGGGACTAGATTCATAAGAGGGGAGGTTTGTAACACCCTAAAATTTGCCCTAATTTAAAATTTGGAGTATTTTTGGTTTTTGAGAATTTCTGAGAAATTAATAGAATTTAATTTTGATTTACTCATTTCTGACCTTTCTTGAATTCAATTAAATTCAAGCAAAAATTTATGCAAAGTTTTATTGAAAATATTTTATTTGAGTTCCAACTGTCTCAAAGTATTTTCCAGAATTTTTCTGGAATTTTTCTGATATTTTTACTATTTTCTTTGGCCAAAACTACTTTCTCGAATTATTTTTTATTCAAAAAGGATTTAAAATCCGCAGAGCGTTGCTTCGTCCGCCCAAAGATCGCCCTCCGCCACTTCGTTGTCGCCCGCGCAGCCCGCCCCGCCAAAACCCTAGCCGCCGCTGCTTTTCGCCCGTTGGATCAGCATCGTACGGTCAAGAAACCACCACATCACTTCGCCACCTCCCCGTTGGATCACTGCACGCGGACGCTCGGGATTTCGCCACGTCGCTTGTTCCTCACGAGATCGTCGGAGCAACGGTCGCCTGCATGTCCGCCCGTTTTGTCGAGGATTGCGTGCACGTCGAGGAGCTATTTAGTGCGCCGCTGCCACCCCCGTGTTGCGCACACCTAGACTCGTCTGTAGCCCTAGCGCACGCCTCTCGAGATGCCTCCGTTCGCCCACAAAAGCTCGCCGTAGTTGTTCCCTTTGCGCCGCCGTTTCGCCGTCGCTTCTTCGCCGGTCCATCTCCGTCGTCGCCAAGGCCACCGGAGTAACGCCCGCCCTGAGACGCGTCGAACACGCCTGATCTTCACGCCTGAGAAGCCCCGTAGCGCCGCGCCGCACATCGTCTTCTTCCTCTCCGGTGAGATCTACACTGCCGCGACATCACCGCCAGCCGAGCTTTGTCCACCGTCCGATCGCCGCCGAACGCACCAGATTCATCCACGTCGCCACCCAACAGTAATCTTCATCTTCACTCTTCAGCCGTTGGATTTAATCAACGGTTTAGATTGTTTCGCTTAGATTCACATCAGTTTTATTTCAACCGTCAGATCTAGATCGTAGGGTGTTTACCTTGCCGCGTCACGTAAGTGTCGTAGCCGTCGGATGCGCGCCGGTCACCTTGGATAGTGCCGCGTCACGCCAAGAAGAAGCCGAGCCGATAGCTTGGCTCATCTCGCCGCTCGCTTTGAATCGCGCGGCCGAGATTACGCCAACCTCGCCGAATCGGGATCGCACATGCGCGACGCTTGATCGGGAACCGACCAAATCCTGACCGCCGATTTTGAACGAGCCGTCGCGATGTCGACGCGTGTCGTTGCGTAAAACCGAGGCGTCGCAGTGGCGGTGCGGTGCTGGCCTTTGGATCCGAGGGCACCGTTCGATGCGTGACCCGTGGCCGTGCGGGAATCGAGGCGTCACCGAGCCGCGCAGGCATAAGATCTGACTGTTGGTTTAGCGAACGGTCTGGATTTTGCCGCGTGTCGCGTCGGGATTGGCCGCGCATCGTCGCTGATGCCATGGCTTGCGTCAGCTGGTGCACGGGCACAGTGCTGCCAGTCCACGATGGACCAAAGCCGGTCGTGGACCCAGTCCATAGACATGAGCGATGTGGCAGCCTCTGGGCATGCCACGTGTCGTGCTGACGTCATCACAGACATCATAAATATTTTTATATATAAAAATATTTCGGCCAAAATTCTTTTCTGTGCTGACGTCATCATGATGCGATGCTGACATCATAAATGCGATTTTCAGTATAGAAATAATTCGGAAAAATCGGATTTTCCAATTTCTGTATTTTCAGATTTTATTCAAACTTCAAATGACTATAACTTTTGCATTTTAACTCGGATTTGGGTGATTCAAATTTCTAAAAATTCATAAAATTGTGATCTCTTTAATGGTGAATTCTAATTGAATTTTTGAGGTCATTTAGTCTTCAGTATTAGCTATTTATTGCATATTTTGTTTGTACGCGTAGACGCAAATTTGCCGGAAGGTTTCGAGGAAGAGTTCGTCGCTTAAGATCAAACTTCGGAACACGACCAGCAACTCTTTGAAGGCAAGTGATGCTTTGATCATTTTGATCCCAGATTTTAAAATGTAATTTATGCTTTGAAATTATGCATGCCTATTTATTAAAAATGAATTTAAATTAATTTGGGATAATGTAGTTAATCAACCCATTTTGTTATGCCACCTTGAAATTATTAATTGTATGCCCTAAATCATTGTCACCCTAAGTTTGATTGTATTAATTGGATGTTAGTAATGTGCCAACACGGGAGGCTAGACCGTGAGAAGATGCTTAGCCATGCAACGAATCATGAGTGGTCTTTCGGGAAAATGCTACAATACTGATTAAAGAATTATTGAATGTATTTTGAAAGTGGTGTGATGATGCCACATGATGAGATTGAGGTACGAGACTCGTGGTTCCAGATCGATGTTGAGTTATTGCTGGCATGTGTTGCACAATAATCAATTGAGTGGGAAACGATTTAGACTGGGGCAAGTGGCAAGAGGCTATGTGCCAGGTGGTCCTGTGTGGCGGTGGGTTATGAGTGTTGTGAGTCTGTGCGCCACAATGGGTTGTGTGCCATCGTTGAGGCCGAAGTCTTGCCTTAGCCGCTTAAGGACTTCACCTTGCAAGCCTTTGATCCGAGTCACCAGACAACCACATGTCTAGTACGGATGTATATAGTTGATTAGGGTTCGATATCTTCCTCCGATACCTCGGGGTGGTAGTGCACGGGGTGTATCTCAGACGGAGGAGCGCACTGTGCTACGGCTTGGTGCCCATCCAACGGTGATTGACCTGTCCTATACTTCGCCTGTGAGGGAAGTGATAGTGAGGGTAATACCGAGAGGTTCTTTGTTTAAGGTAGAGGTTCCTGAAAAGCTTTGTTGCGCATAATCACCGTGTGGTGAGCGGTCAGATCTTGTGGGTAAAGTGTACAACCTCCGCAGAGTGTCAAAACTATTCAATAGCCGTGTTTCGCGTAATGAGCATTGCTCGGGATTACAATCAAGGGTTAGATCTTGAAAACAAAAGTGGAAAGGGTGGCTGTGTGCCGTGTTAAAATGAACTGTTAAGGTCAGGTGCCGAGAATTTTCAAGAAAACCATTTGAAGAAATTAGTACTATTTATAACTGTTCACCGCTTTAATCTAAATAAAATATCGTTTAAAAATGCCGCTTGATGCAAAAGAACCAATTAAGCTAATCCTTTGGAATATGCTTTGCATATAGTAATAGCACTGCATTTTGTGCATTACTTGTTGAGTGCCTTGTGTACTCACCCCTCCTTGCTTATTAACCCCAACATCAGTGGAGGAGTCAACACTAGCGTGGGAGGAGGAGTACGTTGAGAATCCGGGCAATTAGGGGACAAGCCCAGTCGGTTGCCTGTGGCAAGATGAAGGCTTCCACGATATTTATTTTTACTCCGCTGCTATTTCATTTACTCTGAATAATGTAAGCCCTGCGTGGCTGATTTTATGTAAGGAGACCATAAGGTCGTACAACTCAGTTTATTTAAGTGTTTGCACTATTTATTGTTATAACGCTGTGAATATCTGTGATGTGCAACCTCAGAAGATCAGGTGTCCGGGCGTGATCCTCGGATCGCATGTAATACACAGAGGGTCCGGATTTGCAGATTCGGGGCCCGACAATGCGGTGTTGGACATTGACCCACTATGAGACACTGCGAGAACGTTGTTTTATTTCTTGTCATCAGTTCGTCTCATATACGATGTGTATGCTATATCCTTCGACTTGATATCGTCTCATATTCTCAAGATGCGTAATGGCTTACTTAGGGGTTATCAAACGCTACTCCGTAACTGGGTAGTTATAAAGATGGCTTTCGGGTTTGCCATGAAACATGCTGCGAGGCGTGGTCGATCAAGATAAGATTTGCCCCTCCATACAATGGGAGAGATATCTCTAGGCCTCTCGAGTGGTCGGATTCCAGAAATGCATGGCCATGCTACTCGAGTAAAGAGTTACTCGAGTCATCGAGTTAAAGAGTTAACTCGATGTATTTAGGGAATCAGAGTCACGGCATCGAGGAAGAGTGGTCGAGCCATCCAAATATGGATGACAACAACTCTCCTTGGGTTTGACCAATATCGTGAGGCAAAAGGAAATGCATATAGGACATTGTTGAGGTTCGTCCGATCTTTACATGTTCTTGAGAGTCGGTAAGTCCTGCTATCGAGTAGGAGTACTCGATGATCGAGTAGGTGTACCTGATGATCGAGTAGGTGTACCCCATGATTGAGTAAGAGTAATCAACGATCGATAGGGGTAATCCAGCCATGTTCAAGTGCAATGAACCTACAGGGTCGCACGCTTAAGGGGCTGTAACCAATTCGGATAGGGGTTCGAGTTGTATTGGGCTTAGAGTTCCTAATGGGCTTCAAGGGTTGAAACCTGTTATGGGACGTCTATTTAAATGGAGGAGGTGGTGGCTTTGCGGAGACAAAGACACATAAAAACACAATAGGAATTCAGAATTCCTGAAACCTTAGTAGCCACTCCTCCTCCGCCCAGAACCGCATAGCTGGTGTGTCGGGACCCGGATTTACAAATCCGAAACCCTCTGTGTATACTGCACTAGTCCAGGATCACGCTAGTGCACACAATGGAAACATAGATGAAATATCATTCCATACAACGAATTAACTAAGAAGAAGCAAATTATTATTGAATAAAGCAAACGACCTTATGGTCAATGTTTGCACCATTATGTCTTAAGGGCTTAAGAAACAAATACTATTGCAGCGGAAAAGATAACTTGAGCCATTCGACATGCCACAGTCAATCGTCTAGGGAACGCCTTCCTAATCCACGTAGTCTTCATAGAATTCCTCCTCATGATACTCATTATCTCCTTCAGCAACTGATCAACAAGGGCATAAAGCCGTGAGTACAAAAAGTACTCAGCAAGCCGTAGGGAATTGATGCAATACATTCATGAACGGTTTGACAAGGATGGCTATATGTTTCATTTGCAGAAAGCAATAACTTGAATTGAAATACAATAAATAAATTGAAAGCATATTAATGAAAAGGTAAATAAATGATTGATAGATCAATGATAGACAACAAAACAACAGTGAACTCCCCATTCACATCCCAACAATTCCACATTCCACATTTTATAAAACACTCTATACCCCGTGTGAAATTCCTGGGCTTTCTCCATGACCGCATACGCGGCTATTCGAATAGTTTTACACTCTGCAGAGGTTGTACAACTTTACCCACAAGACATGACCATCTCTTTGTGCAATCGATCTTAACACACTTCCTTTGGTGTGTCGCAGAGATATCATGACAAAGCCTTTACAACACACCGCCTAAACTCAGACGCTCGCTAAGGTTTCGCCCCTTAGGGCCCCTCTGCGCCTTGCTAATCTACCCGTCCATCCTGAACCCACACCACCAACTGGCAAGACTCAAGGCTAGACATTGCAAATTAATCAGCTAGGTCTGTCCCATTCCAAACATGTGGTAGTACGGTTAGGCCTAGTTCAATGGCGCACAAGATTAAGTCCTTAAGTTGTCTCAGGCAAGACATCCACATCCCAATGTGCTAGAAAGCACCCCTTTACTGCGCGATCACTTGCCCGAGGGAAAACAATTCGTTAAACCAAGACCACTGGCAACCCCCGTCGTGGTACAACAAATTTTACAACAGTGGCTAACGGCCACGATTCAATATCTCATTAAGTCAAGATTAACATTATTCAATATGTGACATGAATCCCAACGTATATCTAAGCATGTCTAAGCATAACTGCGATAACCCAATGTTGGTATAATGATTATGTCCAACTAGTATTGTCCCAACCTAGGTTTAGCAATGGATACATGGCATCCCAATTAATCAAGGTGACATAATGACAACTAGGTATATAGCTATTCCCATGAAATAATCATTGATACACAAATAGCATGCAATTGTATAAAACAAATTACTTTGCAAACATAGGATCAATATGGTCAAAGGATTACGACTTGCCTTGCTGATCTAATACTGAGTCTTGGTCTTCAAGTCTTCGCTCGCTTCCTCGAATTAGCGCTCACCTAAAAGAAACAACGAAACCAAATAAATACAAAACAGAGACTCAAACAAGCTCAAAACTGAAAATAAATGGCTCTGCAAGATAGATCTTGATTTTAGAAAAATTTAGAAACTTGAATCGCCTCAATCGGAGTTCGTATGAGGGAGAACGAGCTTCTGGAAAATTAAATCAGAGAAAAAGGCTGAAAATCAGAAATTCGGAATTTCTGGATTTATTTTTGTATGGGAAAATCGATTTATTGCACAATCGCTGACATCAGTCGGCTTTTGGTGAACTCGGTGCACGGCACGGCTCTATTCACCGTGCGCTCAGCGCACGACTGACGCAAGCGCTGACGCGGCCGCTGACACGGCGCTGACGTGGTCGCCACGCGTCGCGCATCGGATGGTGGCACGGGATCAAGCGGCGGGGATGCAAGGGATCGGCAGCGGCGACGCGGCGGAATCCGGGACGCCCGCTAGAGTTCGAACGGCGGAGCGCGGTCGCTGGAGGTCGACGGCGAGGCGGGCGGCGCAACTCACCGGAGACGAAGAAGACAACACAGCAAGCGGCGAAAAACGCGACGGATCGGCTTCGGATCAGTGCGGATCTGGGAGAGGACGATGCGGCGAACTCAACGAGACGCGCGGGTGCGGCGGAGAGGCACCGGAGCGGCGAGACGACGGGGAAAAAGCTTCGGCTGCGGCGGCGGAGCTACGGCGAGCGAGAACTCGGCGATGGCGGCGGCTCGGGCAACGAGAGGCAGGGCAAAAGGAGCGGCGGTGCGAGGGGAACCTCGGGAGGCGGGTTGGCAGTGCTTAAATAGGGGTCTCGGGAGGCGTGAGGGGCACGGACTCCGAGAACAACGGCGGCTGTGCTGGAGACCGAGCGACGCTTAGGGTTTCACGGCGGCGCGCTACCGGGCCGTGGGTCGTCTTGCGCGATCGACCGGGGCAAGGCGGGGCGAAGCGGGCCGGAAAGGCTTTTTGAAAATAAAATCATTTTTCGATTTAAGAAAATCCAGAAATTCAAATAAATAGTAAATAAATTCAGAAAAATCCCCAAAAATACAAAAAAATTCCTTGGAGCACAATGAACCCAACTAAAATTGAAAATATTTAGTTTGATGAATAGTTTAGTCATAATTAAATCCTTTCATTAATAGAAAAATCAAATTAAACTTGGATTAATTCAAGAAAAATGCAAATGTTTTATTTTTGAATTCAAACATTCCAAAACTCAAATTTTTGGGATGTTACATGGTGCTAGCACTCCGGAGTGTGGTGTTCCTACCCTGTACGTGTGGATACCTTGGAGGCATTGCTATGAAGCTTAAACGCTAGGACGATCCGCAACCTACGATAGTCACAAGGAGTTGTTGGGAAGGCGCGAGGCTAGTACGACTACATCTGCACCACCGCGCTACATCGACTCTACTTCCGCTACGGGTCTGCGCATCTAGTGGTAATTCTTTGATCTATAACTTGCACTAGTTCCTTGGTTACGCGGTAGAAAATTTTGATTTTTCGCTAGAGTAGCCTATCCTTAACCTAGCATGGATGTCATTGAGGAGAATGTGGAATAATTTCTTTGGAGGTGGCGGCACTAGGGCTTCATGAGCGTGACAGATGCTTCGAGAGTAAGGCTGGCGGTGAAAAGGAGGGGAATGGCTATAGTTCCGTGTATGAGAATTTATAGGCCAAAATATTCTCTCCAAGTGAACAGTTCGTTCCCCTTGGCACGGTGTTTCGATCGGCGCGAAAGGCAGAATGATGACACTCTACACCCATCTTGGCACTGCAGACGAGAGCAATAAATGCTCAACTACCGAACGTTTAGATTTTTTGAATTTCTAAATCTAATCAGAGTCGATAAGTTAACATCGAGTAACTTGCGGTTACCCTAAAGACTTGATATGGGCTGATGGCAGGGCGCTCGACCCAGCACATCCCTACTCGATACTCAGCGATTCCCACTCTACTCGAATCGTTCGACTACAAGCAGGCGAGGCATTACTAGACCAAGCAAGGCTTTGGCTGTAATTGATCAAGCGCTTAAGCAGACCTCCACTGAACAGAATTCGGGGGCTACTATTGAATATCTAAACATGGGGTATGTGTCCGCAAAGGATATGTGAAGGATATGTCCTAATGATATACAGAGATTCCAGATATCACGGGCTCAATTCCATGGGATAAGATATGCGTGAAAGAGATAACTCCATATTAGGAAGGACTCGATCATGTTCCCGTTACAAGGAAACCGACTCGAGTACGCCTAATATCCAGGGAAGTTTGGATACGCTACGAAGGTCACGCGACGATGGACTCCTCATCGGCTACGATCTGGTACACCAAGCTGACTACAACTCGGCTTGAGGCTGGACTACCCCAACTATATAAGGCCAAGGGGTAGGGGTCCTCAAGGGGGAGGCAATTATGAAAGATTAAAGCAATTCTTAGTAGACAAGCCGTCCAGAGCTTCCAAGTGAGAAGACCTTTGGCGCAGAGCAACCCGGAGCCGACGGATCACGCTTCGCCTACCTCTAGCCGTAGTTTAGCCATAGCTTTGATCCCATCTTCCTTGTAACTAGGGCTAGACACATTGCTTGGTACGTTGTTCATTGACTCCATACATCATCCATACATGAGTAGGGTATTACTCCGCTAGGGGGCCCGAACCTGTCTAAATCGTGTCCCTCCGATTTTGGGTTTGACTCTGCTAACCTGAAGGTACCCAAAGGTATAAATTTATTATAGATTTTCTAACCTTCGATAAGCGTCTCTCTATGACTTGTGCAATAGAGATTTTGGTGCTTCACTTATATTTATATAGCTCATTCCTTGATTGCATAAGTACCATTATCTTTGTGCATGTGAAATTCGCTTATATCCTTGTGATTGGCAACTAGGGCTTGTGAATTCTAGTTTGGGTTATTACTTATCATTACAATAACTAGAATTATCAAATTGCATACGAAATAAATATTGCCTGTCCAAGCTCCACCTTCTACTAACCAAATAGATACCATTCTTCTTGCAATCGCTTTGCCAAGCTTGAATACGTTTATTAGGAACCAGCCGCTGGTCTTCACCTGTTTGCTTGGTAAGAATTGGTAAGAACTTATAAAAGCTTGAGTGTGAGAGACTTTGAACCACCAGCACTTAGTAGTTGACAGGAACATATACTTGTGATTTGTTTCTTGTCTTCTACTAACAATGGTAGGTTCCACTGATCATAGCGAGGATGATGTACCTCTTACACCGCATATGAAGGGAATCATACAACACTTTTCACGCTTATTGAATCAACATTCAAAGCGCCTTGAGGGGGTTCTAGATCACACAAATAGAGAGCTTGCTGCGCTTGCTACACGCGTAGGTCAGCTAGAGAGAGCTCTACCACCTACTACCCCTGCTGCGTCAGCGTTCCATGACACCTTCCATTGCTCGATCATATGTAGACGAAGTAGAAGAAGTCGATGAAGGAAATCAATATGTTGTTGATACGAAGTCTAATGGAGGATTAAATCCTAACAATGATCATGATCATCGACAACGTCATTTCAATCGCCAAGGTATGAGAAGAGATCCATCACCAAGAGAGGTACGTGAACGTGATGATCCACTTGGTAAAATTAAATTTACTATGTCTCCTTTCGCTGAAAAGTATGATCCTTATGCATATCTCACATGGGAGCTAGCCTTTGAACAAAAATTTGCTTGCTATGCTTTTCTTGAAGATAAAAAAGTTAGGGCTGCTACTAGTGAGTTCACTAATTTTGCATCTATTTGTTGGAGTGAGTATTGTTGAAACGTTAAGAACATACCTAGAATTTGGCATGCTTTGAAGAGAGTTATGAGATATAGATTTGTACCTTCATATTATTCTCGTGATTTACTAAACAAATTGCAACGTTTAAGACAAGGTAGTAGTTTTGTAGAGGATTACTATCAAGAATTGCAAACTGGGTTATTACGTTGTGGTTTAGAAGAAACTGAAGATGCTAAAATGTCTATATTTTTGGGTGGTTTAAACCGTTAAATTTAGGATATACTTGATTATAAGGAGTACAATTCTATCACTCGCTTATTTCATCTTGCTTGTAAGGCTGAAAGAGAAGTAAAGGGACGACAATCCAAGACAAGAGGAAATTTTGGAGGATCTTTTGCAGGTCGTTCCAATCAAGTGCAATCAAAGGCTCCATACAACACTTCTAGTCGAGCCTCTGTACCAAGTTCCTCCCACAAGAGTCAGCGCCCCACTACTTCCACTACTCCTTCATGTGCACCAGAAACAAGCAAAACCATGGTACTAGCCCCCACACAAAGTTCGTCCTTGGTTGCTTCAACAGGAAGGACACGAGAAATACAGTGCCATCGCTACAAGGGCTATGGTCAAATGATGAGGGACTGCCCTAGCAAGAGAGCTCTCCTCATAAAGGATAATAGTGAGTATACTTCAGCTAGTGATATTGAGGAGAAATATGCTATGTTTGCAACTGACCTTGCAAGTGACGAACAAGGATCTAAACATGAAGAAGAATGTTTTGGTACTGAAGCTTCTGACAAGTACTTAAGCATCATTGTGAAGCGTGTGCTAAGTGCTCAAATGGAGCATGCTAAACAAAATCAATGCCGCAATCTGTTCCAAATAATTTTTGTTGTCAAGAACCGTTCGTGTTGTGTGATCATTGATGGAGGGAAGCTTGTCTTGACAACGAATCAGCATCCCCGTCCTTTCTACATTCAATGGTTTAATTTTCGTGGTAAGCTGAAGGTAACTTGCATTGTGAGAGTACACTTTTCTATTGGTTTATATCATGATTATGCTGATTGCGATGTCGTATCTATGCAAGCATGTTCTTTGTTGTTAGGTAGACCATAGCAATATGATTGAGATACCTTGCATCATAGTAGAACTAATCAATATACTCTCATATCTAGAGGAAAGAAAATCACTTTGCTGCCCATGTCTCCTAGGCAATTTTAAAAGATGGATTAGAGAAAGCTAATAGAGAAAAGGAGAGTAGCAAAAGTGAAATCAGATTGTAGCTAAAGAACTTATGCGACAAAAGAAAAAAGAACCTAGTGCTAGTAAAGGTGAAATTAAATTGAAAGGTGATGTTTTGCTTGCTACAAAATCTGATATTGTTGAGATGGAAGCTAGTAATTCTGTTTACAATGCTTTGGTGTGTAAAGAAGCGTTATTTTCATTTAAGGATATGCCTCCTGCTGTTGCTAACGTTTTGCAGGAGTTTACTGATGTATTTTCAAGTGAAGTACCACCGAGGCTGCCACCTATTCGAGGAATTGAGCACTAAATTGATTTGATTTTGGGAGCTTCATTGCAAAACTGTGCGCCCTATAGGACCAATCTAGAGGAACTAAGGAAATTCAGCGTCAAGTGCAAGATTTACTTGACAAAGGAGAAATCGTTTGCCTACATGGAGTGCCAAATACAATTGTTTCTGATCGTGATACAAAGTTTCTGAGTCACTTTTGACGGTCACTATGGGCTAAATTGGGGACAAAGTTGCTATTTTCTACCACATGTCATCCCCAAACTGACGGACAAACTGAAGTTGTCAACCGCACATTATCTACTATGTTGAGGGTTGTTTTGAAGAAAAACTTGAAGATGTGGGAAGATTGTTTTCCTCATGTGGAGTTTTCTTACAACCGTACACTGCATTCAACAACAAAGATGTGCCCTTTTCAGGTAGTATGTGGATTTATTCCTCGCGCTCCTATTGATTTATTACCTCTACCATCTTCAGAAAAGGTAAATATTGATGCTAAACAACGTGCTGAATTGATACTTAAGATGCATGAAATCACTAAGGAGAATATAGAGCGTATAAATGCTAAATATAAATTTACTGGTAATCAGGGTAGAAAAGAAATTAAATTTGAACCTGGTGATCTTGTTTGGTTACACTTGAGAAAAGAAAGGTTCCCTGACTTTAGAAAATCAAAATTGATGCCTAGAGTTGATGGTTGTCGGGACCCGAATATGCAAATCCGGACCCTCTATGTATACCGTACTAGTCCAGGATCACGCTAGTGCACACAGGCTCAACATTAGTAAATATCACAATCATACGTAGCGTAAATATTATGAAGGACATATATATAAAATATTACTAGTTATATGACCTCATGGTCAACTTACATGACTATGCCTCGCAAGGCTGAATAACACATTAAACTGCAGCGGAATGAAAACGTAGACAACCCTCAAGATACCACAGTAATCGACAAGGCTTGCGCCCTAAACATTCGTCTCCTCCTGTAATCTTTCCTCCAACATTGGTGTAAAATCTTCAACTGGTGATGTTGTTGTTGGCAAGGGTGAGTACATAAAGCACTCAACAAGTTGTGCACAGAATGCAGTTCTAACATAGCTATATGCAAGGCTTATTCCAAAGGATAGGCTATCATGGCTATTTTGCAACAAAGCAGCATTTATGAACAAATACAATAAATAGATTGCAAAGACGGTAAAACAAATAACAATAATAGATAGGTTCAGCATTTCTCAAGTAAACCAGGTCTCCAATCCTAAATCAAATTCCAACCTTCCATATGGCAATCCCGCCATCCCAACCAAGTTTTCCATTTAATTAAACTAACCCTTAACTGTAATTCCCGAGCATTGCTCAATTCTGTGAGCACGGCTTTTCGAACAGTTTTACACTCTGCAGAGGTTATGCACTTTACCCACATGACATGATTGTCTCTTGGTGCCTTCCGGGTTGACACACTTCCTTTGGTGTGTCGGCGGAGAGATCATGACAAAGCCTTTACAATGCTCTGGCTTAACCCGATACCACCCGCTAAGGTTTCAACACTGGTGGGACTAGTTAACACGTCCAGGGCCCCCCTCTTGCGCCATGTGAATTACTCCATAACTCGGGAACTCACACCGACCAAGATAGTACCAAAGTTAAGACATTACAAATTAATCAGCTAAGTTGGCCCATACCAGACATGCGGTTGCATCATTGACTCAGGTCAAAGGCTTGCAAGGTTAAGTCCTTAACGTGATCAGGGCAAGACATCCACATACCCTCTGCCCATTGGGCCCACCTTGGCATACTCGCCCCTTGTCACTTGCCCTAATCTAAGTAATTATCACCCAAGTTGATTACCAAGCACCACGTGCCATCAACAATTCAACATCGTTGCGTGACATGACTCGTCACTACAACTCTATCTCATTGTACGACATCACCTGATGCACAAGTTCACATCATTGTTCCATATTCCATTAGTCAAAATTAAAGATCAGTTATTCAAGTACATGTGATGACGTGGCATGGCTAAGCAACTAATACGGTCTAACCATCCCATGTTGATTATCATTACTAACCAACTATAGTGAACCAATCTAGGGTGACAATAGATCATGGCATACAATGACAAGGTAGGGTATAGATCAAATGGGTAGATTAACTAGATCCCAATTTAGACTGAAACAATTGTATACTTGAAATACTATGCAATAAAGTAAAACAATATAACAATTTTATAAACATGGGTTCAATATGAACAAAGCACAACTTGACATGGAATAGGTTCTAGTCTTGCTCTGAAACTTGATCTTGAGTTGTTGAATCTTCCTCCGAAGCGTCGTACAATTCAACGTCTACGCATACCGAAGAAGAAAAGAAAATAAATACCAAAACAGAGAGCAAATGAATAACAAAAATCAATTAAAATTCACCATTAAATATATCTCAATTTTACAAATTTTTAGAAATTTGAATCACACAAATCCGAGTTAAAATGCAAAAGATATAGCCTTTTGAAGTTTGAATAAATACTGAAAATACAGAAATTGGAAATCAGAATTAACCGAATTATTTTTATTCTGAAAAACAGATTTATTCCGTCATGCTGACATCAGAGTGACGTCACCATCGCCCGGACCAATCACGTGCCGCCATGTCGCATTGGTCCATAGACCCGGTCCATGGTTTGGATCTGGTCCACCATGGACCCGGTCCACGTCCCTTTGGCACCCGTGCCGACACGCGGCTGTCCCAGATTGGCCACAACGACAGTGCGATCCGAACCGTTGGATGAGATTGAATGGCCAGATTAGCACCCAAGCGATTTACCGAAGATCACGAACACGTGGCGCTATCCATATCGTTAAACTGGAGATCGACGGCTACGAGCTGATGAACGGCGCGACGGCGAAGTCGGTGGCACGAACCCACCGGATGCGAGGAAGACGACTATGGAACTGGCGCTTCGGGGATTTCCTTGGCTCGATACTGACTGGATTTGACGCGGCTCGATGCGATGATTGCAAATCCGGGCTCGACTTCGGCGGAGACTCCTCGACGATGACGTTCTTGACGGAAAAACGCGACGGCATCCTCACAAACTCCGACGACCCACCGAGCTTGAATCATGATGTCTCTGGCGATGATGCTTGGGCCAAAAGGTGCAACGCTCAAAGGGAAACCTCTTCAGGCGGGCGTAGCTTTTATAGCGTTGGGATTCGTGATAGACACGGACTCCAAGCCTACATGGCGGCGGAACGTCTCGGACCTGAACTCCGACGAAGAAACAGAGAAGAACTCTCTTCGACCGTCCATTCTGCGACCAACAGTTGAGATTCATGATGACGCGGCGCAATCTGATCCTCTAGCATCAACCGACGGTGATGATTTGAAGATGTCCTTTACTGCTGCACTAAATCAAAGCCGTCCATTCTCAATCCAACGATCTGCCAGATTAGGGTTTCGCATCTCCTCATCAAATCTTGACCATGCCTTTATGATCCAACGGCGACTTCTAGAACACTGCCAAACAGTCAAGATGCACGCCAAGACAAGAATAACAGGCTCGGCCCATTATCTTTGCTCAACGATTTTTCCCAAATTTATTAATTAAAATAATTCTGGTAATTCGATTAAATTGTTTTAGGCAATAAACATACGAGGAAAAATGCAAGAAAATTCTCAAAAATACATTGAGACATTTTTAACTCAAATAAAATATTTTTGGCAAAACATTATATTAACTTTATCTATATTTAATTAGTTTTCACAAAAGGGCCATTATACTTAATTTGACATGATTCCAAATAAATCCAATAAATTCCAGAAAATCACCAAGTACACAATTAGCAATAAAATAATAATAAAAGCAAATTTTGGGGTGTTACAAACCTCCCTTAATGTAATCTCAATTCGAGATTCGGGGCTAACTAAAGAATAGGTTTGGAAATTCGACTTCAAATCGCCTTCACGCTCCTATGTTGCTTCATTCTTCAATGATTGCTCACGAACTCGCAGGCTTAATAGACTTGTCCTCGGTCTCGCTTCTATAACATCCAAAATTTTGACTCACCGCTTCCTTGTAAATCAAATCCTCCGCAATTCAATTGCTTCCAATGGCATCTCGCCCGCTTGCACTCGAGACATTTCCTAAATCGTGACACATAGCACACATCATGCACTCGCCATTGACCGCGGCAACTCCAACCGATAAACAACCTCTCCTTGACGGCTCAAAATCTTGAACGGACCAACACGTCTTGGTGCAAGCTTCCCTTTAGCGTGAAACCTTTCGACACCTTTAAGAGGCTAACTCGAGATACACAAAATCATCGGCTTGAAGCTCAAATCTTGACGACGGTTATCGCCAGAACTCTTTTGCCTTGACTGCGCTACCTTCAACCTCTCTCTAATCATAGCAACTCGCTCTTTGGCTTCCTTGAGAATATCAGGTCCAAATACCGTACGATCTCCTGTCTCATTCCAATTCAACGGAGTACGAGAGGAACGTCCATATAAAACCTCAAATGGTGACATTTGCAAAATAGCCTGGTAACTGTGGTTATAGCTAAATCCCGCATACGGCAACCACTTATCCCGCGAAATAGCACAGGCTAAAGCATAAGCTCTCAGCGTATCCTCAAGAATCTGATTAACTCCCTTTATTCTGACCATCTGTCTGCAGATGATACGATGCACTGAAATTCAAACGAGTTCCCAATGCTTCATGCAGCTTATTCCAAAACCTTGAGGTAAATTGGGTACCTATATTTGACACAATCTTCTTAGACATACCATGCAACCAGACAATTATAAATAGTCCTACCAACTGATCTCCTGAATAGGTAGTCTAAATGGTGTGAAAGGAGCAACTTCGGCCAAACGGTCAACGATGGTCCAAACGGAACCATATCCCTTCTGGATTGTCGACCATTCTCAATGCTAGGTATCTTATTCCTGATTTGCCTCTTACTTCCACTCAGAACTCTGCACCGGCTGTAACAAACTTGTTGATCTCTGATGCACTGTTTTCATTCTCTAACACACACCACACAAAGCGATATTTTAAGCGACTTCACGCTTCATCTTAGGCTACCAAAACCTTTCCTTAAGACCTTGATATATCTTAGCACCTTTCTGGATGAATTGAATACTTTAGAATCATTAACTTCTTCTAGAATCAACTGCTTAAGCTCTTCCTTGTTCCATACATAGATTCGACCTTTAACTGTGTGGTTCCTTGGTCATCCACTGTAAATCCTCGGTTAAGCCTTCATCCTTCTGACCCACTTTGATCTGATCTTCAAGCATTGGCTTAACTTCCAAAGAAGCTATAAATCCTTGGGAAACCACTTCTAATTTCAACTTTTGAAACTCCTTGCACAATTTCGATTGATCACTTGATATCAGTATACTAGCACTATGGCCTTTACAACTTAAGACATCGGATACCACATTAGCCTTACCAGGATGATAACGGATCCCAGCCTTATAACACTTAATCAAGTCCAATCATCCTCTTCGTTCCATATTAAGGTCTGCACTTTAAACTCTTATGGTCTGCACATATCTCCAACAATATAATGACACAATAACTTCAAAGCATGCACTATGGCGTCCATGAAAACTTCTTCTCATTTTCCAACAATTGCTTAAGCAGTCTCGCAATCGTCAAGAGTACCTCAATAATTCAATGGTAGAACCCCATCATTTCCGAAAAATCACGAATCTAGGTAACAGACTTCGGTTGCTCGCAATACAACATTGCTTTCACTTGCTCAGATCAACAACAACCCCTTTTTGAAGCCATCACATGACCAAGAAACTCAACTTTCTCCTTCCAACGGTCACACTTAGCGCACAACTGTCGCTCTTGTAGTTTTTCCAGAACCATTCTCAATTACTCGGCATGCTCTTCCCTTGTCCTAGAATAACAAGAATGCCCTCTATGTGCACGACAACAGCTTGTCCAATTATCCCATGAATCTTCATTCATCCGATTCATAACTTATGCCATGGCATTGATCATTCTAGCAGACACAACTGTAAATTCATGTTGTCCATATCGTGTAGAGAACTCTGATTTAAGAACATTCTCTGCACGAATTCTTAACTGATGATAACTCGATCGGAAATCTATTTTTGAGAAAACTCCAGCTCCTCTTAACTGATCAAATAATCATCGATCTTGGGCAACGGGTACTTATTCTTTAATCGCCACTTCATTAAATGCCCGATGGTCGGTACACATCCTTAAGCTCCCATCTTCAAACAAAATAGGCTCTTCTTATGGTGACAAACTGATTCTGGCGAAGTATTTTTCTAACAACTCTTCGATCTGCTTCTTCATCTCAACTAGCTCATCAGTAGGCATTCGATAAGGTCTCTTTACTTTTGGTGCTGTATCAAGTACTAACTCAATAACAAACTTGATCTCTCGATTATGGGATTTTTAGAAAACACATCTTGATACTCTCTAACAACTGGCACCTCTTCAAAGCTGACAACTTTCACGCTATTGACCTTCAGCTGACCAACACGAACCGTAGTTGTTTAAAATTCCATTTTCCCGCTTTCAGGGCTTTTAGCTGACACAATTCTTCGACCAAACTCCAGAACAGCCTTATGCCCGGACGAACAATTCATTTCAAGAGTATCATCTCGGGTCTGATATCCAATATCGTTCGCTAGAAACTTTTCTCCAACTTAACTCCATCACATTCTAGGTTAAATCAAGCAATACTGTACTTTTTGACAGCAATAATTCCTCGGGCTGACAAGCTTTACAAACACCACTGAACTGATCATCATTGCACACGCAACATCTTCAGGTGAACCATCAACATAGGTGAATACTCAGAAACATCCTTTATCATTAATGCTTTTATTCCAACACTTCACATATCAACCTCAAACCATCTTTACTTTATTTATTTAGGCAAGGAAATCTTTACATGGAATTCATCACTAGTCACTTTTCTTTTACAAACGAGGGTATGACATTTGCATAGGATAAAATCATCGATCTAAACTTCCTCTATTGGCATTGGCGCTGAAGTTTTGACTGGAATAGAATTGAGATTAACTTGAACTAGTGTGATCTCTTCCTTATGAGGGCAATTGTTGGCGAAATGCCCGGGCTTGTTGCAGGTGTAACAAAGCTTAGGTTCACCTCTCTTCCTTGAGCATTCGTCGACTAAGGCAGTGTCTTCATTCAGACGCCTCTTCTTCAACTGATTCTCCGTACAAGCTTCTCTTGCGACTTTACTGCTCACTCTTGGCGTTATGAACTTGACTGAGGTAACTTCTGGAACATCCGTAGCTGTAGACAATGATTGTCTTCTCTGTGGGCATCGATTAGCATAATGGCCTTCCTTGTGGAAGTTGTAACACACCCGTGTTTGCTGTTGTGTGGCTATAGGTACATTGTTGTCTTCTTGTTGCGTCAGAAATGGTTGCTTCATAGGGCATTCCCTAGCCCAATAACCTTCTTCATCGCACAGGAAACATGCTGTTGGTGACTGCTAATTACTTCTTTCTTGATGAGGGCCAACAGGATTAAGGTATTGTCTCTTTAGCTCTTCAAGCGGCACTACTTTTGCAGTTGACGTTCCGCCTCTTCTCGACAACTTTTGAGCAACTAAGGCTCGAAGATTCTTTTGCTGATGCTGGGTTACAGCGGTAACTATTGAATCCAGGGGACATTGAGCTGGACCATGATCTCGACCTTCACATGTAACATGTGATGTCACTCATAGGACACTCTCCAAGAGAATGACTTCCTTCACACTGAGCAATTAATCGCATGCTCACAATGCAGATGTCCTATTTCTCCACAAATAATGCACGCACGATCTTCTCGACTTGTTTGGTTGATGAAAGACTTCGTAGAGCAACGCTTAGAGGTTGAACAAGGTGCAAGGATAATATTCTGCTTCGTATTTACTGTGACCATACTGTCTCTAGGTGAGGCAAAGAGATTACGAAAAGCGACAACAAACTAACTCCATGTGATATTCCGCGGGGCTTCATGAACAGCACAATATTTCTTCCACCATTCCGTAGCAATTCCTTGCAACTGATAAGAAACATACAGGACTTTCTCATCGCCTTCACACTGAGCAATGAGCAGCTTTCTCTCAATGGTCTTGAGCCAATCATCCACTTCCTGAAAACGTCGACGGACGAGTCCTTATGAATTCTGATAACCTTAAGTAGGAACGGAGATCATTGGTAGCAGCTTGGAACACTTGGTTGACATTGGCTTGGTCGGTCATATTCTGCATTTGATTCATCATTGCATGCATCAACTGAGTCTGAGCAGTCAAGAACTCTTTGGAACTCTGCATATCTATCTGTACTGATGGTTGAAGAACTGATCCATCATTGAGGTTCTCCTTGGATTGATTTTCACTTCCACTGGTTCTGTTGTTTCCACGAATCTGAACCATCTGCTTGATTGCTCCACTGGGTGAGGGAAGAGGGAAATAGCATAGGTAAGAAGTAGGGATCCTAAAGCAGGGGAGATAGTTTAACCCAATAACTTAAGCAAACAATATTAATAACTTGGTATGGTTGCTTATATAAGCCTAAAAGCTTCGCAACACATACTGCACACTCAGCAATCAAGGAAGAACCAATTCAACCTATACACACAAAACTACAGCCTACAGGGGTAACACTTCTATCTTAAGCAGACGCGACTCCCACACATGAGTCCCAATTGACTACTCGAAGCATAGATCTTCTAGCTTTTGGAACACTTCATAGATCTACTCCTTCCTTGAGCTCGATGATTCCCTCCTTCATGATTTCCAGGGTTGACAGCAAGCACTTGATGCTTTCTCCTAAGGTGTGGTATATCGACAACTACTAAGATAACTCAGATAAGGTTTTTAACTCGATCCAGCAAGGGAAAGAAAAAGAAATTCAGCAGGGGAAAGAGAGAAATTCTGATGAGGAAAGGAATAGAAGAATAAGATAAGTCAAGAACATATTATTCTTCCAAGTTAATTCTTTTCTTTAGAAAATAATTTTGAAGTTCCTATAGAGACGACCAGACTATCTATGGTCAAGGCCTACAGTCAGTATGGCTCTGATACCACTTATGTCGAGACCCGAATATGCAAATCCGGACCCTCTATGTATACCGCACTAGTCCAGGATCACGCTAGTGCACACAGGCTCAACATTAGTAAATATCACAATCATACGTAGCGGAAATATTGTGAAAGACATAATATATTAAATATTACTAGTTATATGACCTCATGGTCAACTTACATGACTATGCCTCGCAAGGTTGAATAACACATTAAACTACAGCGGAATGAAAACGTAGACAACCCCTCAGTATACCACAGGCAACTGACAAGGCTTGCGCCCTAAACATTCGTCTCCTCCTAGAATCTTTCCTCCAACATTGGTGTAGACTCTTCAACTGGTGATGTTGTTGTTGGCAAGGGTGAGTACAAAAAGCACTCAACAAAGTTGTGCACAGAATGCAGTTCTAACATAGCTGAATGCAAGGCTTATTCTAAAGGATAGGCTGTCATGGCTATTTTGCAACAAAGCAACATTTATGAACAAATACAATAAATAGATTGCAAAGACTGTAAAATAAATAACAATAATAGATAGGTTCAGCATTTCTCAAGTAAACTAGGTTTCCAATCGTAAATCAAATTCCAACCTTCCATATGGCAATCCCGCCATCCCAACCATGTTTTCCATTTAATTAAACTAACCCTTAACTATAATTCCCGAGCATTGCTTAATTCCGTGAGCACGGCTATTCGAACAGTTTTACGCTATGCAGAGGTTATGCACTTTACCCACATGACATGATCGTCTCTTGGTGCCTTCCGGGTTAACACAATTCCTTTGGTGTGTCGGCGGAGAGATCATGACAAAGCCTTTACAATGCTCTGGCTTAACCCGATACCACCCGCTAAGGTTTCAACACCGTGGACTGGTTACCACGCCCGTGGTCCCTCTTGCGCCATGTGAATTACTCCATAACTCGGGAACTCACACCGACCAACATAGTACCAAAGTTAAGACATTGCAAATTAATCAGCTAAGCTGGCCCATACCAGACATGTGGTTGCATGATTGACTCAGGTCAAAGGCTTGCAAGGTTAAGTCCTTAAAGTGATCAGGGCAAGACATCCACATACCCTCTGCCCAATGGGCCCACCTTGGCATACTCGCCCCTTGTCACTTGCCCCAATCTAAGTAATTATCCCATGGTGAATATCATTACTAACCAACTATAGTGAACCAGTCTAGGGTGACAATAGATCATGGCATACAATGACAAGGTAGGGTATAGATCAAATGGGAAGATTAACTAGATCCCAATTTAGATTGAAACAATTGTATACTTGAAATACTATGCAATAAAGTAAAACAATATAGCAATTTTATAAACTTGGGTTCAACATGATCAAAGCACAACTTGCCTTGGAATAGGTTCTGGTCTTGCTCTGAAACTTGATCTTGAGTTGTTGAATCTTCCTCCGAAGCGTCGCACAATTCAACGTCTACGCGTACCGAAGAAGAAAAGCAAATAAATACCAAAACAGAGAGAAAATGAACTCCAAAAATCAATTAAAATTCACCATTAAATATATCTCAATTTTAAATTTTTTTAAAAACTTGAATCACTCAAATCCGAGTTAAAATGCAAAAGATATAGCCTTTTGAAGTTTGAATAAATACTGAAAATACAGAAATTGAAAAATCGGAATTAACCGAATTATTTTTATTCTGAAAAACAGATTTATTGCGTCATACTGACATCAGAGTGACGTCACCATCGCCCAGACAAATCACGTGCCGCCACGTCGCACTGGTCCATAGACCCGATCCATGGTTTGGATCTGGTCCACCATGGACCCGGTCCACGTCCCTTTGGCACCCGTGCCGACACGCGGCTGTCCCCGATTGGCCGCAACGACGGTGCGATCCGAACCGTTGGATGAGATTGAATGGCCAGATTAGCACCCGAGCGATTTACCGAAGATCACGAACACGTGGCGCTATCCTGATCGTTAAACTTGAGATCGACGGCTACGAGCTGATCAACGGCGCGACGGCGAAGTTGGTGGCACGAACCCACCGGATGGGAGGAAGACGACTATGGAACTGGCGCTTCGGCGATTTCCTTGGCTCGGTACTGACTGGATCCAACGCGGCTCGAGGCGGTGATCGCAAATCCGGGCTCGACTTCGGCGGAGACTCCTCGACGATGACGTTTTTGACAGAAAAACGTGATGGCGTCCTCACAAACTACGACGACCCCCCGAGCTTGAACCACAATGTCTCCGGCGATGATGCTTGGGCCAAAAGGTGCAACGCTCAAAGGGAAACCTCTTCAGGCGGGCGTAGCTTTTATAGTGTTGGGATTCGTGCTATACACGGACTCCAAGCCTACACGGCGGCGGAACGTCTCGGACCTAGACTCCGACGAAGAAACGGAGAAGAACTCTCTTCGATCGTCCATTCTGCGACCAACGGTTGAGATTCATGATGACGCGGCGCAATCTGGTCCTCTAGCATCAACCGACGGTGATGATTTGAAGATGTCCTTTACTGCTGCACTAAATCAAAGCCGTCCATTCTCTATCTAACCCATGTTCTTCAACATGCGTCCACAATGTATAGATGATATCTCCATATCCCATGATCTATGAAGCATGATCATTGATCACTACATGTGCTGATCTATTCATCGTTGTCCTATACGATGAAATCCGATCAGAGATATTTATCGAATTACATCATTAAGTAAAGAGCTTCATAAGCAAGTCACATACTTGTTGATCAATACAATGATATACATTCATTGGACCAATAATCATAATATTATTCATAAACATAGTCATGTTACAATCATCTAAATGATTGCCTCAAGGGCATAACACTAACATCATCATCCTCCCCTTCTTGATTTTGAGTTATCCTCGACTCAAGCTCATTGGCCTGCAAAAGGTTAGTAGCAAGAGGCGGCAAAGAAACCAACATATTCTTTGGTTGTTGATAGTGTGGCACGTTAAAAGAAGATCTCAAAATGGTACAAATATAAAGTCGATGCACCATGTACTTTCCTTTATCATTATGTTTGCCAATAGCATGAAAACTAACACTGGATGACCATGAGAAATTAGCAAGCATAGAAAATCTCTCCTCTAAACAATAGAGATCACATTTGACATCAAATTCAATATAACCCAAAGTATTCAAGTAAGACAACAGTTTAATCTCATCCTTTTCATTAGCAAGGTGAATAACATGTTTATTTTCAGCACACGTGTTTAGATCAGAAATAAAACTGACATGTTCATTCACTAGTTGAGCCATGGATATAAATGAGACATTATCACACAACTCTTTTTTATCACTAGGGACAGCAAGACAATCATATTGTGACAAAGGTGATTCAGTTTGAGTGTCCACTAACTGTTGTTCTAGCATAGCACCAGTAGTGGCTAAATTTAGCAAATCAACAGAATTCTCTCCTCGTGTGAAAATAGCACCTATGTTGTTACCTTTGTTTTCTATCTCTACCGATTTAGGCATATCATGATATGTACATTCTTGAGGCATGCATGGGATATCAAGTATATCCTGCTCCTCCTTCTCTTGTGTGTTTTCCTTCTCGTTGTTGTTCTCAATGACCTGTGAAAAGTTAGTAGCAAGTGGAAACTCGACAAGATGCTGTTCTTCCAAAGAAAATTCTTCACTTCGGCAATTATAGACATTAATTTCAGCAAGATGTCTTTCATGCTCAATTTGATTTTCAATCTCACAAGCAAGATTAAATAAACTAGAGAGAGAACTGTAATCCTTATCAACAAGAATACCCTAAATTTTCATATCAAGTCCATTTAAGAATTTTATTTCCATAGCTTCTTCAGATTCATCTAAACCACAACGCAACAACAAAGTTTCCAATTCCTCGTAATATGACTTGACAGTTTTATCACATTGTTGTAAACATTGCAATTCATAAAGTAACTTTTTAGAATGACAAGCAGGAACAAATTCATCTCTTATAAGTCGTTTCATATGTTTCCATGTTTGTGGTACTGTCTTATAAGTACAAAAATCGTTCACCAAATTGATGAACAGAGAGTTAAAGCAGTAGCGACAACTTTAATTTTTCGTTTATTACAGAGGTTACATTGCAAAAGAGTTTTATCTACCTCTATTTCTCAATCAATATAAGCATCAACACCAAATCCGTTATAAGAAGGAAGAACTGGAAAATTCTTACCTTTACCAGCAGAAGGAGATGAACTAAAGTTGGGTTGGTGCTTATGCTCTTTTCTGTCAAGTGTATTCTCCATGTTTTGAATTTGCTTGTTCATAGTCTCATTCATCTCTCAAAGCATCTCTCAGAGCTCGTTATGAAGAACACACCGGTTACCGTCCTGATCCTCCGGTACCCCTACCTTTGCTAGTAGAAAACAGAAGATAGCACAAATTATTATCCCTATCAACTACTAGGTACTGGACAGTGGGGTCACAAACTCTCACGCGTCTTACCACACCCTTACAAATGTTCTTACCAAAGCAGCATGTGGTACAACCAGTGGCTGGTTAGTGATACTGTGACTAGATCGTGAGTGAGGCGATTGCAAAGGAGAACCTGAACTGATAAGAAGTATGTGGAGCTCGGAAGGCAATATTTGGTAGCAAGGAATAAGCAATATCGAAATCAGATTAGCAAGCTGAATAAATGTCCAACGTACTTGTCACAGTTGCTGGCCTAAACGTGTTCCAAGAACTACTTCAACCTAGCAAGGGATATATCAAAGCATATAAGACTCAAAGGATGCAAGCAATTCTGATTATCTGCTTCTCTTCCCCTCTTTTTGCTTCTTTTCTTCTCTCTGATTTTTTTCAGTGCGGCTCTTTTTTTTTGCACTTGCCTTTTCTTTTCTTTTAACTCAAAGGCAAAACAAAAATCTCATGTTTCGGAATGAGAGGAAACATTAAACAGATGACCGAAAAATGGGCAAAAACAGCACAGAAAACTTCTGGGGCTCGGAACTCGGTCTTAGAAGCCTATTTTGAGGGTAAAAAATTGCACAAGTTAACCTGCGGATTTTTTAGATGCGCGCCATCGTCTTCTTCGAAATCAAAAAAAGTACGCCCCAATTGGAGTTCGTATGCAAAAGTTATGGCTGTTTTACTGAACACTGCGCAATCTAGAATTGGCTGCAACTTCACTTCTTTCTTTCGGTTAGGGCTAAAATAGCAATAGGATCGCGGGTGAGCAAGGGTGGCCGTGGTGCAGGGCGATTGGTACAAGGCGGCCCACAACCTATCTAGGGCTTGCGGAGCAGAAAATATAATGTAGAGCGACGGCAAGGGCAAATTGAACGAGACTCAGTTCAGTTCTAGGGCAACGGAAAAGGACCACTAGAAACTAGGATGACTAACGGTGCAAAACAAGAACTAGGGCAACGTAAAAGGACCACTAGAAACTAGGATCACGACCTTCAACCAGCAACACGACGACGATGATGGACATAAACTCAACAAGCGAAACTAAAAACGAAAATTGCAAAGGCACAAGGGGTTGTAGGACAGCGGAACCGATGAAGAACTTTTTGTAGGGTAATTTTTCTGGATTCTAGGACGATGGCAAAACAAAAGTGGGGATACAAGAATTACCTATCGGGCAACCGAAGCTCTGATACTACTTGATGGGGACGATGGCCCGATCTTCCGATAGGTAGTAGTAAGTCGATTGGTGGAGAACTCGACGTTGACGATCCGGCTTCCAACCAGAACAGATTCGAAACCTGCAATCGCTACACCACGGCTCCTTTGGTTATCAACCATGCACAAACATGGTTGACCTCACCAAGAAGGCTTATCCCTACATGTGAATCGAGAACACAAGCAAGAATGTAGAAGATGCAATCTGAAATTGCGAATAATATTAAGCACACGAGTTGGGGTTCCACAAACCGATGTACGGCGAAAAACTAACAAAGTGTCTAGTTGTAATCTAAGTAAAACCTATCTATTCTAGCGATGACTACTGAATATATTAAAGGATGAAGGCAAGGGAGGCGGCCAAGGGGGTGGCCGTGAAACCCTAGGTCGTACAAGGCCTTTGGGCCCAAGTGGAGGTGGCGCATCACCTCGCAGATTCTGTTCGTCATATTGATTTGACGATTTCTGTCGATCCAGAAGGAGTTTGTATGTGAAACCACTTCTGTTAGAAAGCACTCGTCGTGGGCTTCTTTGTAGAGTCCAAGAACACCTCAAACGGACTTCGTATGACCCATATATGGTCATTTTTAGTTGGACTGCTCCTAGGGACCGAACTGGACTTGTGAACGAATTGGGCTTGATCTTGGGGTGGGCTTGGAGCATCAGAAGTTGTTGGGCCCTTGTCTTGCCTTGAGATAGACGCATGGCTTGCTGGGCCAGCATGTTCTCATCACAAGGGTTCACCCAAAACCGACCACACATATGAGTTTTCTTGCACGGTTCTCAAAGCACACTAATTAGACCCGTTAACCTATCAACTAGACCAAGATCTAATGGTCCTCATTGATCCACGCAGCGTCTAGCTAGCATCTCATCCGTTTCTTGTCTTCACGGATTGCTACAACTCCATCTCCGATCATCTTCCGGTGATCACCGACCGTCTGGACCTCCGACGCTCCTCGCCTAGTCCTGGCCATCCTTCGCCTCACCATGACCTAGCACCGTCGTCCTGCAACCATCAAAAACAAGGAAACTCCTCACATAGCAATGTTCAATCATCACAAATGCTCACAATTAATTATGTCTCAATCATCTGTCGGTTCTACCACCAGCCACAGGCCGGTAGTACCGCAAGAAGCAAACACAACTCAAATTGCTTCCTTTTGAATTCCAATTCAAATCAAACTCAAACCTGACCACACCTTGCTCAAATAAAGTCAAATACTCATGACAAACATGGATGGACCTCCACATGGTCCTACAATCTCCCCCTTGATGAGTATATTGACAAACCACACAAAAGGCATAAATTTGACTTTGAGTAAGAGAAGAAGAAAGCAATTTGATTGCAAAACCACACATGGTCAGAGAGAAGAGATTGAGAACATGATCAATTTGGCAAGAAAGATTTTAGAGTTAAATCAAGGAGAGAGCAAGTTTTCCACAAAAAGCTCTAAAATCCAATCATAAGTGCCAAATATGATTATGTGATTATGATCCATAAGAATTAGCAAAGTTTTACAAAGATCATAAGAACCAAATAAGCTTTCACATTTTTAATAATGCCTTTTCTACGTTTCCTCCCCCTTTTGTCAATATAGGCATCAAAATGGAATTTTCTCCATCTTTTTATGTATGCATGAATTGCAACCTAAGGGAGCTTTGAAGATTATCCAAATGATCATAATGACAAGATATGACACCAAGTTTATCAATTCCAGATTAGACTACTCTAAGACATGTCCAAGGGAAAATAACAAATTTTGCTCATAAGCTTAATTTTGAAAATGTATCATTTTAAGCAAGATTTGACAAGTGCAAAACTTAGCAAAGTTTCAAAGCTAGAAGCAAAACCACTCAAGGATCAAATGGAAAACCTAGAGTTCAACCTACTAACACTTTGGGGAATTTTGAAGTGCATATAAGGTCCTTCGAGCTCATTTTTCAATTTATGCAAATTTTCTTTAAGATTTTGAAAAACATAGCGGGGTGCAAATGTTTGACATTATTTGCATTCTTTACACACTTATGTGTTTGATATTTGCATTTTTTTTATTGATTGACTCAAGCCATTTTCGATCATCTCAAGAGTAACTCTTAAGAGAATGATCTTGGTCATACACAATATATTCCAAGTTCATCCCAAATGCAATGGGAAGAAGTCTCGTGAATATAAAGTGTTGAGATCAATTTTGCACAAAAGTGTCAAATTTTTTTTGATTTCAATTTAGCACATATGAGCAATTCTGAAGGATACAAATATGGATCAACCAAATTTCACCCAAGTTGCTATAGGGACTCTAGAGAAATCCAAAATTTCACAATTCATGCTAAAAGCCCCTAGAGAAGAAACTTAGAAAGTAAAAGCAACATGTTTCATCAAGTTTTCATTTAAAGCTTTCAAGTTTTTCAGATTTTAATTAAGCTTAGCATGATAAATGAACTTGGACATATCTAAGCTAGAGATTTTCTTCAAAAGATATACCATTATGTATTTCATGAAGATTGAGTCAATTGCATAATAGACAAAGCTCATAAAACAAAAAATGTAGTCTAAATGCAATGCATGAACAGATTCCCAAACTCCCCCTCAACAAATGAATCAATTTTAAGCTCAAATCTGGTTAAAGTTGAGTTATTATCAAGATTAGGCATAAAGAAAACCCAAATGAACTCAATAACAATCAGAAAAATAGAATGAGGAGAAGAAGTCGAGAAACTGCAAAACTGGATGGCTATAGAGCATAGAAAAGATAGAAGAGACTCACTATGGCTCAGACTCGCTCTTATCTTCCTAGTGACTGACATCGGGAAGCTGACTCTAGATCTCAACTAAGGAGTGCACACAGACCCTGTCTACCCAGGTGGCCCAACACCTGCTAGACTTATAAGACTGTGAGGGAACTCAACCTAGAGAGAAGAGAGAACAGCTAATCATGCATGATAACAACCTAAAGCACAAGATAAGAGGTCAATGCAAGGCATGCCAGAAGTCTAAGTGAGTGAACTCAACTCAAGAAAACAAGCCCAAAGTCACCTAGAAGAAACACAAAGAAAAGAAAAACTGGAAGAAAACATATAATACATAATATACAAACCAGCTCCCCCTCACGAAAGGCCGTAAGGGCTCACGACTCTAAACTCACTCCTCAAGGCAACAAATCCGGAGCTATCCAAAGGCTTGGTGAAGATATCATCTAACTGAAGGTCACCCTCTACGAACTGAAGCGCGATATCTCCCTTCTCCACATGGTCTCTAAGGAAGTGATATCTAACATCAATATGCTTGATCCGGGAATGCTGCACTGGGTTCTTAGCAATGCAAATAGCAGAAGTGTTGTCACAGAAAAGTGGCACACTCTATATCTCTAACCCAAAGTCCCGCAAGGTCGATCTCATCCAGAGCACCTGGCTACAGCAACTGGCTGCGGCAACATACTCGGCCTCAGCTGTGGACTGTGCAACTCTGGACTGCTTCCTAAACGACCAAGAAACAAGAGAAGTGCCAATGAATTGGCAAGTGCCAGAAGTGCTCTTCCTATCTATCCTACAGCCAGCAAAGTCGGCATCGAAAAAGGCTCGAAGAGACAGACAAGAAGAAGAGTACCAAATACCATAATCAGTGGTAGCATGAACGTACCTGAAGTGCGCTTCATCGCCTGGCGGTGAGAGGTGCGAGGAGAAGCCTGAAATCGAGCACACAGACACAGCGAAATGTATATCCGGCCTCGAAGCAGTGTGGTAAAAGAGTGAGCCGATCATGCTCCGAAACTCCTTTTGATCAGCAGGCTCACCATCCTCATCTGGCTCAAGGACAGCAGTGGTGGCCATAAGAGTCATCACCGGATTCCCGTCAGACATATCGAAACGCCTCAGGAGGGTACGGGTATACTTGCCTTGATGCAAGAAAGTACCCTCCTGAGTCTGCTTGATTTGGAAGCCAAAAAAGTAGTTCAACTCGCCCATCATACTCATCTCCAACTCTGTGATCATCACCTCAAAAAACTGAGACACAAGCGAATGAGATGAGCCACCAAAAACGATATCATTCACATAGATCTAGACGAGAAGAAAATGCGACTCATGGTATTTGATGAACAGAGTCTTGTCTACTATGCCCATCTTGAAGTCATGGCTGAGAAGATAAGACTTGAGCCTCTCATACCATACTCTGGGGGTCAGCTTGAGTCCATACAGAGCTTTGAAAAACTTGTATACATGACTCGGAAACTTAGGGTTCTCAATCCTGGAGGTTGTTTGACATAAACCTCTTCCCCAATTTAGCCATTGAGGAATGCACTCTTGACATCCATTTGATAGAGCTTGAAGCCCCGGGATGCAGAGAATGCAAGCAAGATCCTAATAGCCTCTAGTCTAGCTATAGGGGCAATGATCTCCTCAAAGTCAAGACCCTCAACCTGAGAAAAGCCCTGTGCAACTAGCCTAGCCTTTTTGCGAATGACAACCCCATCCTCACTCTGCTTGTTTTTGAACACCCACTTGGTCCCAATGACATTATGACCAGATGGACGTTCTATAAGCTGCTAGACTTTGTTCCTCTCGAAGTTTCAAGTTCCTCATGCATAGCATTAGTCCAAGACTCATCAGATAATGCATGACTCACATCCTTCGGCTCAAACAAGGCAACAAAGGCAGAGTGAAGGCAGAAACTGGACAAACCTGATTTTGAGCGAGTGACCCACTCAAACAGATCGCCGATGATTTGATCAGCTGGATGAGAACGCGGAATATGACAGGGAGGTCTAGAAGCAGAATTGGCCTCTACCTCATTCACAAAATAGGTGGAAAACCATCATCTCTATCATCCTCATCCTCTACAAAGATGGTCTCAGAGGAAGAAGAAGAGCCTGAAATGTTAAGTCTAGCACCTGGGCTAGCCTCATCAAAGGTCACTTCACAGGTCTATATTATTCTATGCGCATCGTAACTCCAGACCCTATAGCTACGAGAAGAAGTCGAATAACCCAGAAAGATACCATCAGAAGAACGAGACTCAAATTTATCCAGGTTACCAGACTTCAAAATAAAACACTTGCAACCAAACACACGAAAATGAGAAACACTGGGCTTTCGCCCATACCTCAACTCGTAAGAAGTGCGGTGCAAATGTGCTCTCAAGAATACACGATTAGAAACATGGAAAGCAGTACCTATAGCCTCAGCCCAAAACTTCCTAGGAGTCTGTACTCGTCTAGCATCGTCCTGGCCATCTCTACCAAGGTCCTGTTTTTCCTTTCCACTACGCCATTTTGCTGAGGGATGTAGGTAGAGAGAGAACTGATGCTCTAAACTAGACTCCACATAGAAACTCTCAAAATAGGAGTTCTTGAACTCCATGCCACTGTCACTGCGTATAGCTCGTAAGCACTAGGGAGCTCAAAAGACAACCTATGATGATACCATTAGCAATGACTATACCTGAAGAAGCATCCCCGAAAGTGATCAACTCATCACCGGGGGCTCGAACTAGGGAAGAGAACCATCGAGAATCTTCGGTCATATGACGAGAACAACCAAAGTCGACAATCCAAACATCCCCTTTCCCCATCTGACGAACCTGATCAAGACACAAGAGAGAAAGATGACTCAGTACTGGGATAGAGTGAAGACTTAGTAACCCAATACTGAACCACACGACGCCTCAGAGTACCAGTCACAAAAGAAGACTGGACTCGAGTGTCTCTCTGACGTTTAACCCTAACAAGATCAGTAGCAACTCTAGTAGATGATCTATGAGCTGAAACTGGGTTGGCCTTTGTAACACCCTAAAAATTTCCATATTTTAAATTTTGGAGTTATTTTGATTTTTGAGAATTTTTGGGAATTTATTGGAATTTATTTGGATTTATTCAAATATGGTCATTCTTGAAGTCAATTAAAATAATATAAAAGTTTATGCAAAGTTCTATTGGAAATATTTTATTTGAGTTCATAATGCCCCAAAATATTTTCCAAAATTTTTCTGGATTTTTCCGGGGATTTTTTCTATTTATTTCAGCTTTGTTTATTTATCAGATTTATTTTAAATCGAAAATATTTTTAAAAACACGAGGAATAGTACTGGGCCGGCCCAGCACGGCGCTTAGCCCAGCCCAGCACCAAACCCTAGCCGTCGCACGTTCGAACCGTCGGATCGAGATCCAACTGTTGCTGTTGCGCCGCGCCGCCCGCGTGCGTGCGCCATCGGATCGTCGTTGCGCGGACGTCCAGGATTGCGCCACCTCGATCGTCTTCGCGAGATCACTGGAGGGAAGTGGGCATTGATGCTCATGAGTTTCGCCGTCGAGTTTCACGCACGTCGAGGCTCCTTTAAGTGCATCGGTTAGCGCATTCTGCAGAGGACTTCAAGCCGCTCATTTTGACTCCTTTCACGCTCGCCGAGACGCTCCAGAGACCCCGTGCTAGCTCGCCGTAGTTGGTCTTGCGCGCCGCTGTCATTTTTTCTTTGCCCTGCCGTCGTCCGAGCCTTTCCGCCGTGCTCCGACCCCGTTTCGAGTTCACCGAAGTGAGCCGCGTCGATCCCGTTAGTTTTTCTCGCTGGAGTCTCCCTCTAGCGCCACCGAACGCGTTGCCTTCCATATCTCCGGTAGCCTTCTCTTTTGCGTCGTCGTCGACCTCGCCAAACCCCGTCGACCGTCCGATCTGCATCGTGCCACTCCGGTGAGTTCACGTAGCCCCAAATCCTGTGCTAATCTAGCTTAAGTCGTAGCCGTTAGATCTGATACATGCCATTTAGATTAGATTTGGCATTTTGTGCTTTAGATTAGATTTGAGCCGTTGGATCGTTTTTGAACGCGTGAGATAGTGCCACATCGCTAGGGTGAACAGTAAACCGCTCGGGTTCCATGGCCATTGGATTGGATCTGTACGGTGATCGTGGGTTCGAGCTGTGTCGCGTGAATCTGCCCCGTTCAAATTTGATCGTGCGGCACGGACGACGCCGCGCTCTCGCCAAATCGCATGTTGACGCGTGTGCGTGTTGACCGAGGCACGACCGAATCTCGGTCGTTAATTTCAAACGATCCGCTGAGATTTCGCCGCGTGTCTTCGCGTAAGCCGAGGCATCACCGAGTCGGTGCGTGCGCTGACCGTTGGATTTGTGAGCGCCGTCGGATGCGTGACGCGTGTCACTTGGAATTCGAAGCGTTTCGGGTGACGCGGGAGATCTAACCGTTGATTTTCTTTTACGGTCATGATTGCGCCACGTGGGTGAGATCTGGCCATCGGCTAGGATTGCTCGAGATGCTGACATGTGTTCGTACATGAATCTCGAAGGCTAGTCGGGTGACGTCAGCAGTGACGTCAGTGCTGACGTCAGCATGTGTGGGGGCCAGGCGCACTGTTCTATGGACCGAGTCTACCATGGACTAGAGCTGGACCATGGACCCAATTCATGGACCGAGGCGACGTGGCAGCACTAGGAAGCGCCATGTGTCAGCTAACGTCATGCTGACGCAATAAATCGAGTTTTCAATAGAAAAATAAATAAATTAATTCTTGATTTTCTATTTTCTAATTTATATTTTATTTAAAACTTTGAAAGGCTATAACTTTTGTATTTGAACTCTAATTGAGGTGATTCCAGTTTCTAAAAATTTGTAAAATTGTTATATTTTTAATGGCGAATTTTATTTGAATTTTTGAAGTTATATAGTCTACTGTTTTGTTTATTTATTGCATATATAATTTTTACGCGTAGACGCAAATTTGCTGGGAAGTTTCGAGGAAGAGTTCATTGCTGAAGATCAAGCTTCGGAACATGACAAGAAACTCTTCGAAGGCAAGTGATGCTTTGACCATTTTGATCCCAGTTTTTAAAATATATTTTGCTTGAAATTATGCATGCTAAGTTAATTAAAAATGGATTTAAATTAATTTGGGTAATTTAGCTAATCAACCCATATAGTTATTGGAACCTTGAAATTATCATTTGTATGCCCTGAAATCTTTGGCACCCTAAAATTAATCATATTTGTTGGATATAATATGATGCCAACACGGGAGGCTATGCCGTGATTAGATGCTTAGCCTTGCAACGGGTCATGTATGATCTTCCGAAATATTGAATGTATTTTAAAAATGGTGTGGTGATGCCATGTGACGAGATCGAAGTACGGAAACTTGTGTGGTTTTGTACCGATGTTAAGTTATTATTGGCATGTGTTGCACAATAATCAATTAGGTGGGAAAATGATTTAGACTGGGGCAAGTGGCAGGAGGCTTTATGCCAGGTGGGCCTGTGTGGCAATGGGTTGATGAGTGTTGTGAGTCTGTGTGCCACATTGGGCTGTGTGCCACTGTTGAGTGATGAAAGTCTTGCCTTGGTCAGCTAAGGACTTCACCTTGCAAGTGTTTGAACTGAATTATCCGTAGAACCACATGTCTGATATGGGACAGACCTAGTTGACTAGGGTTCTGATATCTTTCCTCTGAAACCTCGCGGTGACAGTACACGGGGGTGTATTTATGTGGGGGAGCGTACATGTGCTACGGCTTGGTGCCCATCCAATTGTGTTAGCCTGTTGTATACTTCGGCTCTGTGTGAGGGGACTGATAGCGAAGGCAATACTGGAGAGGTTCATTGGTTAAGGTAGAGGTTCCTGAAAGGCTTTGTTACGGGCAATCACTTGTGTGGTGAGCGGCTGTATCTTGTGGGTAAAGTGTACAACCTCTACAGAGTGTCAAATCTATTCGAACAGCCGTGTTCGCGGTATTGGACATTGCTCAGGGATTACAGTCAAGGGTTAGATCTTCAAAAATAAAATGTGGAAAGGGTGGCTGTGTGCCAGTGTCAAGAATAATCTAATTAAGGCTGTGTGCCAAGTTTGTGGAGAAAAACTGTTTAAAGAATTTAGTACTATTATTAACTGTTTCACTGCTTTTAATATAAGTAAGATATGCGTTTAAAAATGCTGTTTGATGCAAATGAACCAAGTAAGCCAATTCTTTGGATTAAGTCTTGCATATAGTAATAGTACTGCATTCTGTGCATTACTTGTTGAGTACCTTGAGTACTCACCCCTCCTTGTCTATCAACCTAACATCAGTGGAGGAGTCTACGCCAGCATGGGAGGAGGAGTACATCGAAGAGCCGGAAAATTAGGGGACAAGCCCAGTCAGTTGCCTGTGGCAAGTTGATGGGACTCCACAAAGTTTATTGCTTTCCGCTGTTATCTTTTGTTACTCTGATAATGTAAGCCTTGCGTGGCTGATCTTATGTAAGGAGACCATAAGGTCATACAATTCAGTTTATATAAAGGTTTGCACTATTTCATATTGTATCGCTGTAATGTCTGTGATGTTAAACCCTATAAAGACTGTGTGTGCCAGCGTGATCCTGGACTGGCACAGAATACACAAAGGGTCCGAATTCTCATAATCGGGTTCCGACAGAGGTGGTATCAGAGCAGGTTGACTGTAGGTTTTGACCCTAATTAGTTATCTGTGTCTGGAGGGTAAAATTATTTTCGAAAAATTTAACAACTTGAGCAAGAATATCAATGAAATTCGACTTATCTTTGCTCTCTTGCTTCATACCTATGCTGAATTCTTACTATTATTTTCTATCTATTTTAAATTAAGGCTTGACCAGAGTTGTGTTGGCAGATGGTCAGGAGGATCCATACCTTTGGTGAGCGTGCTGGTGATTATGCCGCGGAGCTGTGGATGATGCTTCAAGTTCTTGGAGGTTTTGATAGGCCCCTTTACCGTGGTCGCACCTGGGCGGTCAACGGTAGAGTCAAAGGAATGGCAATGACGATCACTGTCTACACGAGGGAGCACGCGGGAGCGAGCCGGCCATTCAACATCACGGTCCGAAGGGTTACCTTTGAGGCCGGGATTCAGGAGTCTGCGCATCTAGCCATGAGGAGGATTGGTCAGGCTTATGCTGGAGAGCTACGGGACACCGTGTTTCGTTTGCACCCGCAGGAGGGAGGAGCTCTAGGAGGACGATCAAAAGGAAACTACACATAACCCAGTGTGTAGGACAAGAGAGGGTACTCTATGCCTCTCATCAATTGGAAGGTACTGCTACGGAATGGTGGGAAAACTTCTGTGCAGCACACGAAGACCCACAAGGAATCACTTGGGAGGAATGCACCACAGCCTTCCGTCAGTACCATGTACCAGAAGGTATTATGGATCTTAAGAAGGAAGAGTTCCGGAATCTTAAGCAAGGTGGGCAATGAGTGGCTGATTACCTGAACAAATTCACCCAATTGGCACGCTTCGCACCAGAAGATGTAGCGACGGACAAAGCCAGACAATCTCGCTTTATGAAGGGATTGAATGCGATGCTGCAAGTGGGACTGATCACCCACACGTTCCCGGACTTCCAGGAGCTAGTCATCAAGGCTCTTATCCTGGAAGATAAACGTCGGGAGTTGGATCTCAATCGAAAGCGCAGAATGGCACAACAAGGAGGTCGTCAGGGCCAGCAGAGGCAGAGGACGGCACCCCAATAGTTTGTTCGATACCAACCCAGAGGCAGTGATAGGGCACCACTGCCGGCAAACCGTCCAGTGGACCAGAATGTTCAAACTCCAGCCAGAACAGTGGTACAAACTGGAGGAAATTCCCAGGCGATTTGGATATCGTGAATCTTAAATGTGTGCTTATAGTCCAATCCCCTAGATCAGAACTCCGATCCAAAGTAGGATGTTCTGGGGTAAGACTAATAATTAATGGAATAGAGTTCCTAGCGAAATTAATTATCCTAAATACCCAAACCCTGGATGTTATCCTGGGAATGGATTGGTTAACTAAGCACAAGGCAGTGTTGGACTGCGGATGAAGAGTCATATCAGTTGAGAGCCCGAATGGGAAGATGATTGAATTTGAAGCAACAGCAGTGCGGGATGGACAGTTGGTGGTCAACAGCATGAAGACCGTTAGCCTAGAGGATTTACCGGTAGTCAATGAATATCCGGATGTTTTTTCGGAGGATTTACCTGGGATGCCGCCAGATAAGAATATCGAGTTCGTTATAGAACTTGTACCAAGGACAGCTCCCATAGCTAAGAGACCCTACCGGATGTCCACAGATGAGTTGGTAGACATGAAGAAGCAGATTGAAGAGCTGTTGGAAAAAGGGTTTATAAGACCTCCTAATTCATCGCCATGGGGAGCACCAGTCCTGTTCGTCAAGAAGAAGGACGGGAGTTTTAGGATGTGTATAGACTATCGTGTACTCAATGATGTGATGATAAAGAATAAGTATCCGCTACCCAGGATTGATGACCTATTTGATCAGTTGAGAGGAGCAGGAGTCTTCTCCAAGATTGATCTCCGATCGGGGTATCATCAGTTGAAGATCCGATCAGAGGATATATCAAAGACTGCATTTTCATCGAGATATGGGCACTATGAGTTCACAGTTATGTCATTTGGATTGACCAATGCACCAGCATATTTTATGAACTTAATGAATAAGGTTTTTATGGAATACCTGGATAAGTTCGTTGTCGTGTTTATAGATGATATTCTTGTCTACTCCAAGACGAGGGAAGAGCACGCTGAACATTTAAGGCTAGTCCTTGAAAAGTTAAGGGAACAATAGTTGTTCGCTAAATTTAGCAAATGCGACTTCTGGAAGAATAAGGTTGAATTTCTTGTGCATATAATGACTGTTGAAGGAGTTGTAGTAGATCCAAGCAAAGTAGAAGTAGTATTGCATTGGGAGCCACCGAAGTCGGTAACCCAAATCCGTAGTTTCCTTGGAATGGCGGGATATTACCGTCGTTTCATTGAAGGATTCTCTACAATTGCAAGGCCCCTTATCCAATTGTTAAAGAAGGAAAAGAAATTCTTGTGGACATCAGAATGTGAAAAGAGTTTCCAGGAGTTGAAGAAGCGGTTGACATCAGCACCGGTATTGGTCTTACTTGATGTTCATTAAACCTTTGACATTTATTGTGATGCATCGCGGCAAGGATTGGGATGCGTATTAATGCAAAACAGAAAGGTAGTTGCATATGCATCGAGGCAATTGAGGCCACATGAGGAGAATTATCCGACCCATGATCTGGAATTGGCCACCGTAGTGCATGCACTGAAGTTGTGGCGTCACTATCTCATCGAAAATAGATGTGAAGTGTATACAGATCATAAGAGCCTTAAGTATATCTTCACACAAGCTGACTTAAATATTAGGCAAAGGAAATGGCTAGAGTTGATTAAAGATTACAATGTTGGAATCCATTACCATCCTGGTAAAGCCAACAATGTGGCTGATGCCTTGAGTCGGAAGAGCCACAGTGTAAATATACTGTTGGGAACAAGTCAGGCCGAGTTGTGCAAGGAATTCCAGAAATTGGGGTTGCAAGTAGTACCAGAAGGATTTTTGGCAACCTTGGAGGTAAAACCTACCCTCGAGGAACAGATCAGAGAAGAACAAAAAGATGACAAAAAGATGTAACTGAAAGGACAGGGGATGTCGCCTAGAGGGGGGTGAATAGGCGGATTAAAAACTTTAAAGCTCAAATGCAGCGAAATAAAAATATTGCAGCTAAATAAAATCTCCCGATGATCTAAGTCCGAAGTGTCCAGGACTTTTATCCGGATACTCCGGTATGTTCGGACTGTCCGGGTTCAGGAGTCCGGATACTCTGGACTGGACCCGAGGGACTGAGACTGGAGTGTCCGGGATTTTTATCTGGATACTCCGAAATGACCGGACTATCCGGGTTCAGGAGTTCGGATACTCCGGATTTAAGACCTTGAAATGAGATTTTAAATCCCTGCAATTTTTCAACAATCTACTTGAATACAAAAGATATATATGCTATCTGGTACCTGGGGAAATTGTAGATCTGGAGCCAAACACACCAAAAGAGTAGATCGGGGCTCCCAAAGATTCAAAACGAAATGTTAAAGCAAGAGAAGAAGCAAACTTTGAGACGAAGATTTTTCACCCGAAGTTCGGATCCTTGAGGGGACCCTACGTCTCCGTTGAGGCGGCTCGGTCACACTTGAGCCGGGGTCTCTTTCAACCCTCTTCCTCCCGGTGTTGCACAAATGCACTCGCCGGTCTTCACTCCTTTGATTCCTTCCCTTACGGAGGCGGAATCGGCCTTCACAAACTTCCCACGGCCAACCACACAAAGCTCTGGTGGCTCATAGGCGACCTCTTAGCCTTCTAGGAGTCCTCAACCTCCAAGAGTAACAAATGCTCACGAAGAACAAACTTGGAGATCAAATCAAGTGCTCAAACAACTCAACACTCACTCCCCAAACTCTTCCCAACCCTTCTCACAAGGGGATCACTTAAATCAAAGGGTAAAAGCTTCCTCAAAGCCCCCACACAGCCCCCCAAAAGCCTCTAAAAAATCCACACGAAAAGCCTCTTCAAAATGAGGGAGGATGGGGCTATAAATAGAACTCCCCAAAAACTAGCCGTTGGGGGCAGGCTGCGCACAACCCGAAGACTCCGGACATTACCCCGGAGACTCCGGATTGGAAGGGTCAGCTTATCCCGAGAGAGTCAACCCGGAGACTCCGGACAAACACCCCGGACACTACGGACTAATTCAACCCGGAGTGTCCGGACTAAACACCGGATACTCCGGACCAACCGAGAGCAGCCACCGAGGGTGCCAACCCAGAGTGTCCGGACCAAATGTCCGGATACTCCGGACTGTCCGAACAGCACTGAGCAACCCGACGAAAACGAGTATAACTTTTGACTCCGGACTCCGATTCCAGAGATCTTGGACTCTACCAAAAGCTAAGAACGAGGCTACACAACCAACAAGGTCTCACTATCGAAAACTCAAAGGATAACCACAGATTTCACAAAGAAATCAAGAGAGACCTACAACCCTCACTTTCCGGCACTACCAACACCACTCTCTTTCTAAGATTCACAAGAATGGATCACTTGAGCACTTGACACATCTAAAAGTCATTCGACATCGCATCCCTCTTAATAGTACGGCAATCCTTAGACTCAAATTAAATCAAAGATAATATAAGTCTAGAACTAGTCACTTGCCGTCTTCTTTCTTGATGTCGATGCATGAAGACTTTCACCAAATAATTGATGACATCTTCGCCTTGTCCAACTCGACTCGATTCACCTCATGAGACTCTCGTCCTATCAACCTTGACTTGATCATCCTCTCTGACGATCTCCACGCCAAGTCGATCATGACTTAGTCCTCAACTCTTGGTGACACCGCCGTCTTGTTGACCTCGGCTTAACATCATCCTCCAAGATACCTTGGTCATCATACACAGACGGGACCTAATTCTTTCCAAACTACTCATGAAAGACATTAGTCCCAAAAGCTCAATAGATATGAACAAGTTGATATTTGTGAGCAATTGATTACAACAAGTGTTTCATAAAAAGAAGCACAACATAACTTGAAACACTTGACATAAGAAATGTTCTGTTCTAAGTACATCATGATGAATGTGTAATTGATCTATATGCACTAGAGAGATAATTGCCAATATGATGAATCAATTAAATCATGGCAAGGATCACAGACTTTACTTAAATGAAGCACATGATAGAATATACACGAATTGTACATGTGCAAATAATATTTGGAGTAAGAGTAAATATGTGATCCAACACTAGATAAACTTCACTAAGAGAATTGCATGAGAAGATATACAAATAAAACATGCATGCACCAAGTCAATCTATAGCAATATGAAGTTTAACTCTAGTTAATACATGCATACCATAATGAACTCAAATGAATATATATGCACAAATAAATATGACATGAACCAATGTGCATATATAAAATCAACATGCTACTTGGAGTTCACTATGCATTTGCACGAAAGGAATGCAATAACAAATATAGAATAGATACCAAAATTGCTTACCTTATCTTTGCTTAACCTTCCTATTTGATTTTCCTCTAAAAGATGAGACTGATACTCAACTAGGCAATAACATGTTAGTCTCATAGCAATATAATCATATTAGAGGTTTGTCATTTGCTAAGCACTAAGTTAAGCATTTACTTAATTGCATAGATTGTCATTATGAGTGTTTGTCATTAATCACCAAAATAACATAAGTGCCTAGATGCACTTTCAATCTCCCCCTTTTTGGTGATTTATGACAAACCTATTATCAATTCCACCAAATGACAATATTAAGATATTTTAGCATTAAAACAAGCATGAAGAAACAATAAGAGATCATACTTACAAATCATCCCTTTTTGTCAATCGATTAGGGGACAATTGATAGATCCATAAATTCTCCCCCTTTTGTCATTAATCCCAAAAAGGTGCTTAAAAGATTCTTATTGTCTATTCAATAAAATCTGTTCTCCCCTTTGATTGCACACTCAATAAAAAGATTAGGGAGAGAAAAAAATATAAAAATAAGGAGCTAGTAATAGGACAATAATATTAAGCTCCCCCTAAATCTAGGCAAGATATGATACCAATTATTTCCAAGATTTAGGTAATAGATTTTTCTAGTTATACCAAATTAAAGAAGTCATGATTCTTAGGATATAAGTGATGCTTAAACATGACACACGAATATGATTTCACATATTCTTTAAACATCAAGCTCATATAGCAAATTTATATAATTTAAGCACATGCTCATGATCAAATTAAATTCTAACAATCAAAATCATATAAAGAAGATTACACAAGAAGGAATTGCTTATATGATCAAAAGATGTATACAAGTTCATGAATCAAGGTTGTATAAGTAAGATGCACTTTCATGTCAAGAATTTCATAAACTTATCAAGGGCATACCTCTTTGCAATGTGTCACCCATATGTACCTTTTAGTTCTTGATAATACCGAATGCAAGTTAGATGACACTTCAAAACAATTTAGGATTAGAGGATACCTCTTGAAAGATACCAATTAATCATACCAATTGAAAGATACAACACCATTTAGAATAACACAATTTAGCATAATGTTGTGCACAGACATTATTGAATATGGTCAGAAAAGAAACACGTCCCTTTGTCGATTCTTGTCCACCGCATGTTCGAATTGGTCATGATCACCGCGCCCGGTCTTAGATCCCTCGTACTATGGAGCTCCTCTCCATTTCCTTCATCCCACCGTCGAAGATGACCCCTTTTCCAGTACCTTGAACATCAATAGACAAGCACACGATTTCTGGGAACAAATATCTTTTAATTTGACCCAAGTTAGTTTGATAATGTCTAAGTACAACATGCATGATATATATGATATACAAGACAATACTCTTTGCATGCAATTTTTAAAAAAACTTGAAGATATCAATTGAAGATTTTATTACACCACTTGACAATGAAAATATTTGAAACTCATTCAAATTTAATCTTGTCATCCACTTGTAAGAGAGACAATGAGTAAAACACATTCAAACTCACTCATGAGCTTACAAGGGAAATTTTCTCTTTTCCATAATAAACTCGAAGTTATGCAAGAGAGAAAACATTTTGAGGCTAAGTTACAATTAAATCCAATTTTCAGAATAACTTAGCCAAAAGATGCACTTTCATTGGAATGAAAACTTAAATAGATATGCTCCACTTAGAAGCTTGGAGCAATGAATAAGTTCACTTAGTTTTCATCTTGAAAGGCTTGCCAAGATGCCAATTTAAAACTCTTAAGATCTCAAAAAGATGCAAATAGCAGCACAAAGTCGATTATAACTTTTAAACCATTGCTCAAATACAAAAATCATCAACGCGAATGATTCGTCTCAAATCCTCTTCGAGGGCTATGAAGACTGAATATTGATTTGAGCAAAGGAGAAACCCCAAAAATAGGATGAACAAGATATTGCAAGAAAGTATAGATAGCAATTTAAGAATTTGGGCCGAGCAGTACAACCCGGATACTCCGGTGTTTTTGATCCGAAGTGTCCGGATAATCCGGATACTCTGGATAGATTACCCGGATACTCCGGGTTGTTCAGCTTCATCCCTAAAACTGAACATTTTGAATTTGGATCAAATCTTGATCAAATGAAGTCCAATAACCATAAGATTTTGCGGAAATGATCCATGAACATCCAAGAGACTTTTTCCAAAATTATTTTCTCAAATATCACTCTCCAATCAAAAATAGGTCATTAGAAGCATTGGAGGTTTAGTTTTGACACTAAGTCAAATAAAGTCAACAATCTTGCAAATGAGTTCAAATAAATTTGAGAATTTTCAGATATGAACTCCATATGTGAGAGAAGGTTTTCCAACAAGGATTTTCGATAAATAAATTTCATTTCGAGAAATATGATGAAAGATGCATATGAAACACATAAAAGATTAAGATTTTCACCAAATCCTCAAAATGGAACCAAATGAGTTTTGAATGGTAATATGTACTTATATGGCTTCATATGATTTAGAGAGATGTTTATAAGCCTATTTGCATAATCAAATCCATTCAAATCGTAAAATCCAACTTAATGCAAGAGTATGCCAAATAAGATCGTAAGAGAGAAAAAGGCATAACTATTTCAAATTAAGTTGAAATTATTTGAAATTGAGCATAAACATTCTTTAGACTCCCAAGAAACTTTTCCAAAAAGAATTTTCCAAAAAGGAGTCTCCAAATAAGAGATATGCCAAATTTTGCTTTGAGGGTTTGAAAAGAAATTGAATTTTCGCCAAATGTTCAAATTGCATTCCGGATTGAAATTTATGGAGATTTGAGCTTTCAAAGCTTTGTATGATTTAGAAATACTATTTCAATCCAAGATATACAATGAAATCCAATTCAAATAGCGAAATCCACAAAATGCAACAACGGGTTATTTTGGGTCAATTGGATGATTTTGGCCAAATTCAAATGGCTATAACTTTTGAACGGTTTGTCGTTTGGAAAAACTTTGAACTAAAGAAATACTTAAAATGACCAACCCTATGAGTTTTGTATTGACCACTTTTTCAAACTCCTAATAGATATTGCTTTAGAAAAATTTGAAGTTAAATGCAAAAGCAAGATCACAAAGATCCTTTTTAGGCCAAAGTTTGACTTTTAGCTTCTAACCAAGGGTTAGATACTTGAAAACATTTTAGAAGACTATTTTCATAAGATTTTGCATTTCAAACAAATATTTTGCTTTTAACCCTTTTTGAAGAAAGTTAAATAGGAAATAGTTTTTCATAAAAAGCCAAAAAATACAACTCAATTTGGATTTCATGCAATTTCAATTTCCATGGCTTAGAATTGATTATCAAGATGGTTTCTAGCCAAGATTTGTAATGAAATCCAACTTTAATGCTAAGATTTGAGCAATTTGCTTAAATAAGCTATTTTGGGTTAAAACAAGAATTTTGGCCAATTTTGACTTCAAAATGGAATTTTCATTTTGAAAGCTTGTAAAACATTTGAAATACATATTAGAATACTTTTACAAAGCTTTTTACAATTTTAGACCTTTTAAACATAAGATTTGACTTTTGACCAAAAAGGTCCTTTTGAATAGCTATTTGTAAAACAAAGCCAAATATTTCAACACAAGATTCAAATGAAGAATAAAATGAGATATAGAGATTTGAATTTTGTGTATGAGTCTAAGATACCATTTTGAACCAAGATACTACACAAGATCCGGTCCAAACGGAGAAACTCAATAAGTGCAAAGTATGACCATTATGGGTCAAGTATAGTTTTTGGGTGAGTTTCAAAATCAAATAACTTTTGATTGGTTGGTCTTTTGAAGATCTTTTGAACACAAGAATTGTTAAGAATGACCAACTCTAGGATTTTCGTTTTGGAATTACTTTCAAATTCATTTTACATTTAATTCTATGAAAATTATAAGTTTAAATCCAAAACAAGATACTAGTATCTAGATTCTGATCATGAAACTCATTTTCTTTTCAGAATAGATTTTGTGAAGCCAAAACCTTTGAAAAACGTTTCAAATACATTTGTATACATTTTGCAATTAGTTTTTCACAAGAATACTAATAGTATACAAAATTTTGACTTTTGGCTAAATGGCTTGATTTTGAAAATATATGTATTAGCACTTATATAAATATGGGCACACATAGGGATGCAATATACATGGATATGAATTAACACTCCCCCTTAATGTGCCACTTACCCAAACTTGCTCAAGATTGCAATCAAAACAACTAATAAGCATGAGCAAGTATATAATCAAGCAATCTAAATTGATTTTATTAATAATGCAACATAACCTACACAAGGCTATAAGCTATAAGAATCAATTTAAATACTTGTTACCCGAGATGGCATTGGTTTATGATTGAAGTGAATGTCTTCAAGCTTGGCTTCTTTTTGCACATGATGGAATCATTCTCTTGATAAGCCAAAACTTCCAATGCATCTCCAAGCACCTACAATTCTTTTAGGCGCTTTTTGGTACCCAATTTTTGTTGGGTCCAAGAATGTTAGTCAAAATAGATTTTGGAACCCAAATGGTCCTAATATTAACATTTTTGACAAGACTAACATGACTAGGGATAGGTTTGCGATAATTATTCCTCCTAGGCAATTGATTGACATTTTTATTACAAGGCTTAGGTGGACAATGATACTTTGCAAAACTATTTCTAGTTTGATCTCTTCTAAGCATATGATAATTGAAATTATGCATTGGCTTAGAGGATCTAGCAAATCTAGCAAATGGTTTGCTATTGTTATTTTTCCTAAGCACATGATCAACATGATTTTTCTTAGTCTTAGGAAGTCTAGCATTTTGAGCAAACACATTTCTAGATTCATTTTTCCTAAGCAATTGAATATCATAATTTTGCAAATACTTGGGAGAATCGACAAACTTGGCAAACACATTGCCATTTTTGTCCTTCCTAAGCAAATAATGATCATTGACAATAATAGGCTTAGGGATGATACCTTTGGGACAATCCTTATCGATGTGTCCCTTTTTCCGACGGTTGTAGCAAGTAGGCTTTGAGCGTCTCTTCTTCTTCTTGACTTGCTCTTTGCCGGTTTGCCTCATTGTTGATGTTGTGGCTTGATCTCCACTTTATTAGGGCACACGGAGGCGAGGTGTCCCTTCTTGTTGCAAGCAAAGCACTTGATGATCTTCGAAAGTCTTTCGTTGTGCCTTGTCTTGCTAGTCTCCCTCTTGGAGATGTAGCCGAGTCCTCGCTTATCTTGAGGCGCCCTTGGCTTGCTCAAGATCTCGTCGAGAATGGCTTTTCCCTTGACGCACTTCCTCAAGTCATTTTCTAATCTAATGACTTTGGCCTTGAGCTCATTGTTTTCCTCTACAAGATTAGTCTCAACATGCATAGAGGAAGTGGAAACATTTGAATTTGAGCAACAAGGTAAATCATTGCAAGAGGTGGATATGTCAAATTTTGATGAAATATTAGGATTGACATTTAAGCAAGACATTTCATCAATTAAATCACATGAGATTCCTATATCCACCTTAGGCTTATGAATTTCTTTGGAAAGGAAGGATTCATGATTTTTTGAACCATATTATAATTATTTTGAAGTGATTCATGTTCTAGCTTCAAAATTTTATATTTCTTTTTCTCCTTTCCAAGACATTTATTGAGCTCCTCAAGCAAATTCATGAGTTCATTATAAGTGAGCTCATCATCATCATCTTCACTTACCTCATTCTTACCTTTCGCCATGAAGCAACGGATTTGTGATGGAAGAGCATCTTCATCGTCACTTGAGGCGGAGGTTGAGGTTGATGGAGATGTCGGTTCTTCATCACTTGAGCTTGAGGTGGAGCTTGATGTTTCATCTCCCGACATCTCTTCCTTAATGCAATCCTCAATAGAAGTGGATGATTCAAATAGTTCTTGAAGCTTTATCCACATTTCATGAGCGCTCTTGAGATTGCATATTCTATCAAAGATTTCATCTCTCACAACACAAAATAAAACATTAGTAGCTTAAGCATCGAGATGTAGGCATTTCCTCTCTCCTTCAGTTGAAGCAACTTCATTCAATGGAGAGGAAAAGCCGACATCTACGATCCACCATATTTGGGGGCTCATGGATTTAAAATGAGAAGTCATAATTAATTTCCGTGAAGCATAATTTGTGCCATCTAGTACAAGTGGATCATGTGAATGCACTAATCCTCTAGTCGACATCCTTTACTCTCTAGACGGTTAAGTCTAATAAAGGAGAGACCTTGCTCTGATACCAATTGAAAGGACAGGGGATGTCGCCTAGAGCGGGGGTGAATAGGCAGATTAAAAACTTTAAAGCTCAAATGCAGCGAAATAAAAATATTGCAGCTAAATAAAATCTCCCGATGATCTAAGTCCGAAGTGTCCGGGACTTTTATCCAGATACTCCGGTATGTCCGGACTGTCCGGGTTCAGGAGTCCGGATACTCCGGACTGGACCCGAGGGACTGAGACCGGAGTGTCCGGGATTTTTATCTGGATACTCCGAAATGACCGGACTATCCGGGTTCAGGAGTCCGGATACTCCGGATTTAAGACCTCGAAATGAGATTTTAAATCCCTGCAATTTTTCAACAATCTACTTGAATACAAAAGATATATATGCTATCAGGTACCTGGGGAAATTGTAGATCTGGAGCCAAACACAACAAAAGAGTAGATCGGGGCTCCCAAAGATTCAAAACCAAATGTTAAAGCAAGAGAAGAAGCAAACTTTGAGACGAAGATTTTTCACCCGAAGTTCGGATCCTTGAGGGGATCCTACGTCTCCGTTGAGGCGGCTCGGTCACACTTGAGCCGGGGTCTCTTTCAACCCTCTTCCTCCCGGTGTTGAACAAATGCACTCGCCGGTCTTCACTCCTTTGATTCCTTCCCTTACGGATGCGGAATCGGCCTTCACAAACTTCCCACGGCCAACCACACAAAACTCCGGTGGCTCGTAGGCGACCTCCTAGCCGTCTAGGAGTCCTCAACCTCCAAGAGTAACAAATGCTCACGAAGAACAAACTTGGAGATGAAATCAAGTGCTCAAACAACTCAACACTCACTCCCCAAACTCTTCCAACCCTTCTCACAAGGGGATCACTTAGATCTAAGGGTAAAAGCTTCCTCAAAGCCCTCACACAGGCCCCCAAAAGCCTCTCAAAAATCCACACGAAAAGCCTCTTCAGAATGAGGGAGGATGGGGCTATAAATAGAACTTCCCAAAAACTAGCCGTTGGGGCCAGGCTGTGCACAACCCGGAGACTCCGGACATTACCCCGGAGACTCCAGATTGGTAGGATCAGCTCATCCCGAGAGAGCCAACCCGGAGACTCCGAACAAACACCCCGGACACTCCGGACTAATTCAACCCGGAGTGTCCGGACTAAACACCGGATACTCCGGACCAACCGAGAGCAGCCACCGAGGGTGCCAACCCGGAGTGTCCGGACCAAATGTCCGGATACTCCGGACTGTCCGAACAGCACTGAGCAACCCGACGAAAACGAGCATAACTTTTGACTCCGGACTCCGATTCTAGAGATCTTGGACTCTACCAGAAGCTAAGAACGAGGGCTACACAACCAACAAGGTCTCACTATCCAAAACTCAAAGGATAACCACAGATTTCACAAAGAATTCAAGAGAGACCTACAACCCTCACTTTCCAGCACTACCAACACCACTCTCTTTCTAAGATTCTGTAAGTTCAAGCTCTATTGGTTTTGGTGATTGGTTTAATATTAATGTTTAATCATTGTTTAATGACAAATCTAATCATTATGAGACTAACATGTTTTATTAAGTCTTATTCTTATTAGTCTCATACTTGGATGGAAAATAGAAAACCTAAGGTATGCACTCGTATTAATTCTATTATATATATGCATACTTAGAATTCAAGTTAAAGTATGAACTCTTCCATTGCTTTAGACCAAATATGTGCATTATGTTTTTAATTCATATATACATGAATGCACACATCTAAGGGGAGTTTATAATTTAACTTGATGTTTCAATTGTATTGATCCATGTCCTCTTGTCATACAATATAAAGGATCAAGACCTTGAAACAATCTTTTGAGTATATGTGACTTGTGTAGTTATATGCTCATGTAAATTTAAATGAGTTTAAATTGAGTTCGATTGTCTCTCAATCAATCAAAGAACATTTCATCATGTGTTGATGGTGTTTCCTTGTTGATTAAAGACAAGCGAAAAGTTCTTGAGTATAATGAAGCATTAGTTGCATCAAAGTACTCAAGACACAATTAATCATTCAAATTGATTAGGGTTGTGCTCAATCGATCTTGGAGGCATCCATTATGTGTTAATGGAATGCGGTGATGATTGAGACAACCGTGTTTGTTGGACTAACATCTTCCATGAGTTGTGAAGTAGGTTGAGTCCAAGATGATAAAGAATCGGGAAGAAGAAGTCATCATGTGTTGATGAGCTTCAAGAGGTGATCCCGAAGTAAAGAGAAGAGCTAGAAGGTTCATCATGTGTTGATGACCAAGAAGAAGAAGATGTGATCCTGGAGAGAAGATGATTGGAAATCATAAAAGCTCCAAGTGGATAGCTAGAGGCAAAGGTATAACTAGCTAGGGCTAAGGATGTGTTCCTAGTCTTTTACCGGTCTCGGTGTTTGGTTGGGAGACCGGGTTGCTAGTTAGGTTGCCGTACTATTAAGAGGGGTTGAGTCTTTTAGCTTGAGCTTCATCATGTGTTGATGAACTCGATCCGGTTCACTCTAGCTTACTCTCTTGTTTGATGTTTGCATGAAGCTAACCATTTGGCATGTGTTGCAAATTGGTGAAGCTTGTGAATTGGATTTTATATGAGCTAAATATTTGCATGTGTTGCAAATAAGGGTGCTCATACTTGCATCTTATTTGAATCTTATTTGATTTGGTTTTTGCTTGGAGCTAAGTTTTGCATGTGTCGCAAAAGGAGAGAGCTCAAGCAATTTGGTTTAAAGTGGTTGCATGGAGTTAAAGATTTGCATGTGTTGCAAATAGAGAGCTCATGCACTTGTAATTGTTGTGGTTGCTTGCATGGTGCTAGAGATTTGCATGTGTTGCAAATAGAGAGCTCATGTTTTGGTATTGCTTGGAGCTAGGTTTTTACATGTGTTGCAAAGAACAATGCTCAAGCATAAAATTGGTTTAATGTGTATTTGCATGTTCGTTGTGCGAATAAACCGAGGTCTATGAGTCTGGAATCCCGAGAGCATGTGAGTAGGGCTTGCAACGGGTGTTTGCAAGTTGACTGGGTCTTGTGTTGACCTTCACATGGCTAGGGGGATTAATCTCATAGACTCGAGTTTGATTTGCTTAATACGTTTTGCAAATAGATCTTGAGTTGTTTACGAAATGTGTTTTCGTTAGTTGGATTTGTTATTTGTAAATGCGTTTTGCAAATGAACTTGAGATTATGGGTTCCGATCCTAAAGCATGTGAATAGGGTTTGCAAATGTGTTTTGCAAATTGACTTGATCATGTGTTGATCATCACATGGTTAAGAGGATTGATTTCATAAGCTCTTGGTTTATTTGCATATGTGTTCTGCAAATAAGTTGTGCTTAATGCGATTCTTTGGAGTATGTGATTAACATGCGCAAATGTGTTTTGCATAGTGTTGTGATCATGTGTTGATCCTCACATAGCTCAAAGAATATATCTTGAATGGTTTGGAGAAAAGTTTTTATGAATAACAGTGTTTTCTCCCTGAGGTCGGTAGTACCACCCCTATAAGGCCGGTAGCACCGTGGTCCCGTGCTACCGCAGTTTGGCCGGTAGCACCGAAGGTCCGGTGCTACCGTCTCTCTGGTCGGTGTGGAATTTCCAGAGAGGGGTGTTTTTGGGCTGTCTGGTGGTCCGGTGCTACCGCACATGGTAGGCCGGTAGCACCGGAGGTCCGGTGCAACCGCTCTTCTGGCCGGTGTGAAAAATCCAGAGGAGGTGTTATTGTGTTCGGCTTGAGTCCGGTGCTATCGGAGTGAAGGCCGGTGCTACCGCCCGAGCGGTAGCACCGCTCCCAGTTGGGCGGTGCTACCGAAAATCCTGTAACGGCTAGTTTTGTAGCCGTTGGCGAGGAGGCCGGTGCTACCGGTCCCAGTAGGGCGGTAGCACCGGGTTTGCTGGATCTTTGCCCATTTCGCCCCCAACGGCTAGTTTTGGCTTGGAGGCTATAAAAGGAGGCATTGGGGGGCAAGGGCAAAAGGTTGGCTGTGTGCTAGAGCATTTGGGTGTTTATAGGAGTTGTGTGCATGTGTTGCCTTCTCCCATTTGCTTCTTGAGCTAGTGTGAGCCTCTAATTGCATGTGTTGCAATTAGGAGAGGATTGAGAGTCTCTTGTGCATGTGTTGCACTTGAGGAGGATCCTTGTGCATGTGTTGCACTTGGTGATCACCGGAAGCACATGTGTTGTGCTTGGTGAAGTTCAAGCGAGAGGATTCGGCTTGTTACTCTTGGAGGTTGTCGACTCCTAGACGGCGTAGAGCGTCGTGTGCGGGAGCTCTCAAGGTTGTGAGAAGCCCCGGCAAAGTTTGTGAAGGTTCGGGTTGAGCCTACGCGAAAGCATGAAAAACCACATCTAGTGGATTCGAGGTGGGTGCTCAATTCGTGGAGCCGATCCAATTCGTTTGGGCTAACCTCAACGTGGACTAGGGGAGACCGGCAAGTCTCCGATCACCACGGTAAAAAGTATTGTGTCTCTTGTGCTTGCTTTGTTCTCTTTATTTATATCCAAGCAATTTACATTCATAGAATTAAATTGTTTGATTGCTTGTCTTTAGTATTGCAATTGTTGTTAGAGATATAATTAGTTAGTGCACATAGTGAGCCTAGTTGTTTTAGGCTTTGATTGTCAAAACCTTAGTTTATCGCTTCCGCATTATTTTTGATAAGGTTTTGGTATAAGGGTAATTAGGGGTGAATTGCTTTGTAGAAATTAGAAAGAGAAAGTTTTTTTTAAAAGCCGCCTATTCACCCCCCTCTAGTCGGCATCCTCGACCTTACAGATTCACAAGAATGGATCACTTAAGCACTTGACACATCTAAAAGTCATTCGACATCGCATCCCTCTTAATAGTACGGCAATCCTTAGACTCAAATTAAATCAAAGATAATATAAGTCTAGAACTAGTCACTTGCCGTCTTCTTTCTTGATGTCGATGCATGAAGACTTTCACCAAATAATTGATGACATCTTCGCCTTGTCCAACTCGACTCGATTCACCTCATGAGACTCTCGTCCTATCAACCTTGACTTGATCATCCTCTCTGACGATCTCCACGCCAAGTCGATCATGACTTAGTCCTCAACTCTTGGTGACACCGCCGTCTTGTTGACCTCGGCTTAACATCATCCTCCAAGATACCTTGGTCATCATACACAGACGGGACCTAATTCTTTCCAAACTACTCATGAAAGACATTAGTCCCAAAAGCTCAATAGATATGAACAAGTTGATATTTGTGAGCAATTGATTACAACAAGTGTTTCATAAAAGAAGCACAACATAGCTGGAAACACTTGACATAAGAAATGTTCTCTACTAAGTACATCATGATGAATGTGTAATTGATCTATATGCACTAGAGAGATAATTGCCAATATGATGAATCAATTAAATCATGGCAAGGATTACAGACTTTACTTAAATGAAGCACATGATAGAATATACACGAATTGTACATGTGCAAATAATATTTGGAGTAAGAGTAAATATGTGATCCAACACTAGATAAACTTCACTAAGAGAATTGCATGAGAAGATATACAAATAAAACATGCATGCACCAAGTCAATCTATAGCAATATGAAGTTTAACTCTAGTTAATACATGCATACCATAATGAACTCAAATGAATATATATGCACAAATAAATATGACATGAACCAATGTGCATATATAAAATCAACATGCTACTTGGAGTTCACTATGCATTTGCACGAAAGGAATGCAATAACAAATATAGAATAGATACCAAAATTGCATACCTTATCTTTGCTTAACCTTCCTATTTGATTTTCCTCTAAAAGATGAGACTGATACTCAACTAGGCAATAACATGTTAGTCTCATAGCAATATAATCATATTAGAGGTTTGTCATTTGCTAAGCACTAAGTTAAGCATTTACTTAATTGCATAGATTGTCATTATGAGTGTTTGTCATTAATCACCAAAATAACATAAGTGCCTAGATGCACTTTCAGTAACATCCTGAAAAATGCAATAAAATAAAAATAAATATTTTAAATTTGAAAATGTTTATTTCTGAATTTTATTGGCATTTTTTGTTTTTATTGGAGTTTCCTGGATTTTTGTATTGAATGAAAATCAAACAAAAGAGAATAGGAAAAGAGAAATGGTAGAATGGTAAAATGGTAAACATAAAAAGTAAGAAAATTTACCATGGAACCCTATTCATGCCGGTAAGTCAGTAAAGTCAACAAGTAAAAATTTTCTAAACACAAAAATAAATAAATGAAATGAGTGACATCTCTTTTTGACTAAAAACAGTGTGAGTCAGAGTTAATGTAAAATTTTCGAAGCATATCTGGAGCCAAACAAATTACCATAACACCCTCAGAGTAGAATTTATCTCTAGTAAAAATTTTAGGAATTTATAATGTAATTTAGACCTTGTAAAAATTCAAAAACAGAGGCTTAAAAAAAACAGAGGCCTAAAACAGGAATATTGGTGGCCCGGCATGAAAAAGGAAATTGCTGCCTATGTTGCCGAATGTGACGTATGTCAGCGAGTTAAAGTCGAGCATCAACGTCCTGCTGGTCTTCTTCGGCCCTTACAAATCCTTGAATGGAAATGGGAAGACATTAGTATGGATTTCATTACCGGTCTTCCTAGAACTCAAAAAGGAAGTGATTCTATCTGGGTGATTGTTGACCGGTTAACAAAGGTAGCGCATTTTATTCCAGTCAAGACTACATATTCAGGAGATAAGCTTGCTGAGTTGTATATCAGCAACATTGTGCGGTTGCACGGAGTCCCAAAAACAATTGTGTCAGATCGTGGATCACAATTCACATATCATTTTTGGGAAAGTTTGCACAGTCTGTTAGAAACTAAGCTAAACTTCAGTACAGCTTATCATCATCAGACGGATGGGCAAACTGAAAGAGTAAATCAAATCCTAGAAGACATGCTCAGAGCCTATGTGCTATCATATAGCGCTAATTGGGAGAAGAGTCTTGCATTTGCTGAATTCTCCTATAACAATAGCTTTCAAGCCAGTCTTCAAATGTCGCCATTTGAAGCACTATATGGGAGAAAATGCAGAACTCCTCTTTTCTGGTCCGAGGTTGGCGAAAGGAAATTTTTCGGCCCAGATCTTATCCAAGAAGTCCAAGAGCAAGTGGATGTAATCAGAAGCCGATTGAAAGAAGCCCAGTCCCAAAAAAAGAGTTACACCGATAATCGTCGGCGTGAACTCAGCTTCGAAGTTTGTGATCATGTCTACCTAAAAGTCTCGCCGCTTCGTGGAGTTCGTCGTTTTCAGATCCGTGGAAAGCTAGCTCCCCGATACATTGGACCGTATCAAATCCTTGAGAAGATGGGTGAGTTGGCATACAAACTGGAATTGCCACCTCAATTATCCGAAGTTCACAATGTCTTCCATATATCGCAACTCAAGAAGTGTCTCCATGTGCCCGCTGAGTTCACCAGTTTGGAGAACATCGACCTCGAGCCAGATTTGTCATATCGGGAGCGTCCAATACGCATCCTTGAAGAAGCGGAACGCCACACGAGAAACAAATCTCACAAAATGCTAAAAGTCCAATGGAGCAACCATACGGAAGACGAAGCAACTTGGGAATGTGAAGATCACCTGCGAAAGGAATTCCCGGACTTTTTCTAGCCTCGCCAAATCTCGGGGTTGAGATTTTTGTAAGGGGGGTAGATTTGTAACATTCCAAAAATGCAATAAAATAAAAATGAATATTTTAAATTTGAAAATGTTTATTTCTGAATTTTATTGGCATTATTTGTTTTTATTGGAATTTTCTGGATTTTTGTATTGAATGAAAATCAAACAAAAGAGAATAGGAAAAGGGAAATGGTAGAATGGTAAAATGGTAAACATAAAAAGTTAGAAAATTTACCATGGAACCCTATACATGCTGGTAAGTAAGTAAAGTCAGCAAGTAAAAATTTTATAAACACAAAAATAAATAAATGAAACCAGTGACATCACTTTTTGACTAAAAACAGTGTGAGTCAGAGTTAATGTAAAATTTTTGAAGCTTATCTGGATCCAAAAAAATTAACATAACACCCTCAGAGCAGAATTTATCCCTATTAGAAATTTCAGGAATTTATCATGTTATTAAGACCTTGTAAAAATTCAAAAACAGAGGATTCAAAAATCTGAAAATTTTCATGTTAGAATTTGTGTAAAATAATTACACCATATTTTGACTTGAAATTTTTATAGAGACATAAATAACCCAATCCAAACGACTAAAAAAAGTTTTAAAAATAAATAATAATTTTTTCACCTTAAATTAAATCAAATTCCAAAATCAAAATTCTGAGCAGTGCAAGTGTCAGAATTTTAATTAATTAACCATGCGTTATTTGAGTCCCAAAATTTTACTGGAAGCTAACCACTCCCATTAGACCGTGTTTAAAAAGTTTAGTAATTTTTCAACTTGGTTGAGAGCCATTTTTGTGTCCGGTACTGAAGCCATGCTGTTTCTGTTCTTTGGGGACACCTCGCTAGTCCAGACCCTTCCATCAAATTGCAGCAAGCCTCAGACCTTGTGAGTCAAACGCAGAGCTAGCCAGCCATTGAATCTTCTCACGCCAAAGCAAAGCTCAGACTTTCATCCACTCCCTCACACGAGCCTAGCTCATTCCAGTGAAGCGAGCAAGCAAAGAAGAACAGGGTCAAGCAATTCCATCAGTGGAGCCATGTCACAGTAAGCCAAAAGAGGAAGAGCAAGTGAAGAGCTCGGCTGCTGCATCTTCTTGCGCGCCTTCCAGGAACCTCACAGTCGGATCATCTCTTCCAGAGTGCTGCCGAGTTCAGCTTCATTTTCCCTGCCATTGCCGCGGCAAGCAAGAGGTGGGGAGAGGTGGAAGATCAAGCCAATCCGGTGAGTCACTCTTAAATTGCTCGCAGCCGTAGCATCCTTGAGCATCCCTGAACCCATCTCGCTCATCGATTTCAGCTCTTCCCTATTGATCAACCGCTGCCGCTGCACGCGTTCTTCCCCAAAGCCGGCCTGCGGTGGCGGAGCTCCTCGGTAAGTCCCCGATCCATCCGACTGCAAAAATGGAACCCATGCGTGCCACTGATGCTCTCCCAACCGGTCTTCTCTAGGGGCGAGTTCTTCTTCACTGTCCCCGTCAAGCCGCCCTTCCCTCCGCCACTGGCCCACGGTGGCAGCCCGCTCCGACCATTGTCGGAAGTGATCGACCCCACCATAAGGTGCGGGGTGATGCGCTGAAGCTCACCGTGCCCCCGCCTTCGCCGGAGCGCCGCCAGAACGCCGTCTCCGCCGAGCCCTAGCCGCCTCCTCTGCCCTGTCTTGCTGAATCCCGGGCCCCAATCGTCAGTGGGCGTGAAGAAGCCAGTGCAACTGGTAAAATACGCCATCTCTATACCGAAAGCGTATTTTCAATTTTTCCTGATTTAGTATACTCGAAATGATTCAATCATTTGTAACTTTTGCATTATAACTCCAAAATTAGTGAAATGAATTTCTATATTAATGTAAAATCAGTTACTTTCAGAATATGCAATAATATTTTGAAAATATTCACTGGGTGAATTTGAAATTGAAATTTGAATAAGAGGCCTAAAGATGTGCTTTGTATAAAAATTCTGCAAACAAACTTAGAATTGAATGAAACCAATTTTTATGGAATCCATATGCTTCCAGAAGTTCAAATATATAAAAATATTTAAATTTCATTTATGTTTGAGCTACTTTCTATTAAAAGGAACATTCAATACACTAAAAACTCAAATATACATAACTTAAATAAAAGAAATCTAAAATAAGATGAAATAAGTTTCTAAATTTGAATTAAGCCATAAGGATTTGGAATATGTAACAGAATTTAGACGATCACTGTAGTTCAAATTATTTCAAGCAAGTTTGTTTAAAGTCCCTTTTATGTAACATATAGTAGCTATGCAAACTATAGCTCCTAAAATCATGAAATTATTCTCACATATCCCTGAGGTTGTAAATATCCCATTTCTGCAAAAATATTTGGAGTTGAACTCAGTTTGTATTAAAAAGTAAGCATGAGAAGCTTCCCTTGCATAGAGAATTAAATAGTTAAAATATAGATCAAATGAATTCAATTAACCACCAAACCAGTTTTATTATACTCCTGACATTGCAAGGATCCCAGATATATAAAAATGTATAAGGATTACCATAGGAAACAGTAAATATTTAGTAGTTAAAATTTCAATGCTTGTATAATCCAAATAGTCATAACTTCCTCAAACTAACTTCAAATTTTACAAAACCAAATCCTATAACCTTGGAAAATAGTGCCCTTGCTGATTATGCAAAAATATCTTATAATTGTGCTAATCTGAATTATGTCCTTGTTAGGCCCTAATGATCACTTATATGGAAACCATCTCGAATAGAAGCCAAGTATCACGGAATTAGTTTTAAAACACATTTAGGATCCTACCTTGTTAATACCTGAAAGATGGGTAGATTATCTTGTAAGGTGCAGTCGCAAACTTATGTTGAAAACTGAATCTTTGTCGTGTAGTTATAGAAACACTTAAGCCTTTTCAGTGACTTATAAAACACCTCGGCTAAGTGTAAAACTTTATGAAAATAGCGTAGAAATACTCTATAAAGTGCATGCTACTATGTTCTGAAGAAAGAATGTTATTTCGTTAAGGTTTGTATATAAAAGAGTCTAGTAACATAACCTTAAATGTTATGTTTTCTAAATAAATGAAACACTTAAGCATTTTCAACAGCTCGTAGAATATCTCGTCCAAATGTTAATACTATGAAGATCATTTTAGATATGATATTTGGGGTATATACTACCATATTCTGAAAAAATATTTTATTTATGGCCTGCTTTTCATCTAAAATCTATTAGTGCAATAACCCTAAATGATAATTGTTCACTACACCTAATCCAATTCCTTATGACATAAACCTTATTATCATATAAGCTTTTTCAACAATGAATATAATGTCGCGTCTAAACACTAAGATGTATGAAATCAGCTTAGGATTGCTATCCAAAGTATAGATTACCTTGTTATGAAGAAATAATCTTACTTCACTATGTTTTGCATATAAATCCTAGTAGCCAAATAACCCTAAGTTTTATGGTTCATGAACTTAATAATATGCATAAGCAACTCGGGAAGTAATGAAGAAAACGATAGTTAATATATTTGTATCACCAGAACCATCTTAAAAACCATAAACAAGTCCAGTAACCTAACTTAACAGATATACCTTATTCAAAATCATTCCTTGTGTAATATCACTTTAGATTAAGTACTATTCACATAACCCCTTTAGCTAGTGTTTTAATTCTATTAATCTAAATAAGTTTAGCATCTATAATTCGAAGTTATAAATACAAGAATTCATAATTTTAGCCTCTTGAATTCGTAAGTCAAGATTAGATAACCTATAGAAGAAACCATGTTTTGCTCATCATAAAAGCCATAAAGCATATGAAAGTGTATTTACCTATATCATGAGGCCTTGAAATCTTATAATTCAAACCCTAAACGTTCCTATTTTCTGCAATGAATCTTTATTTTGTTTTCTGTCTATTTTCTTTTTGCCCTTATTAAAGTTGGCTTTTGCTATATTTTCGGCTGATCGACGTGTAGAATACGACGTCCCATCCTCTGTCTATGCCTCTGTCAGCCGTTGCCTCGTCTTCGTCGTAAGCAATAAATAAGCAAGGCAAGCACCTTCCTTTGACCATCTTGATCCCAGTATTTAATTCGCATTGTGTTTATTAAAATGTTTCATGCATGCGTTTAATTTCTGTAAATTTGCTATTTTGTGGTGCTGGTAGTTATACCTGTTGTATCATGAAACCTCCTTGATAAGTATGGACTTGTGAACCTTGATAACCATAGATTAAGCTTAGACATTATTTAATGTTATCATGGGTATATGCGATTTCATAATAATCCATGCTTAGCCATGCTTTAGAACTAATGAGGTTGATGATCAGATCAAAAAAATTATTTTTGAGAAATGGAAAATGTTGGTTATGAAGCTGTTGGTTATGGGTATTTTGATTAAAAACCCAAAATAAAAACTATGGTTTTGATGCGGGCGACTATTGGCAATAGCCGGATGTGCAGAGGGATTTGCACGTAGTGTAGGGTGGAGTATCGCCCGTGTCACCGTAAGGACCGAGCAATGGGACGCTATTGATCCAAGAAACCCGTGCAACCACAAGTGTTGGGATGGGGCAACCTTAAACCAATTAAGTTATCTAGCTTAATTTTGCACATTGGTAGGCTAAAGTAGTACGAGCATTCCTTTCAGTTTTGCTCGAAGGGGTGCCCTCACTGAGGTGTTGGGAACAACGCCTGCCGATATAACGGTGTACGCCATGTCTATGGGAAGTTCCAACATTTCTATGCTCTGAGTTCTTCCATCATAGCATGGGTTAACGTCCCGGTGCTGGTGCAAAGTTGACTTAGATAATGTAAAGGTTTTTGTCATGAACATTCTGGCCACACGCCAAAGGTGCGTGAAACATGCGGCAAAAAGAAAAGGTCATGACTTGTGGGTAAAGTTGTACACCTCTGCAGAGTGTAAATCTAATCGATTAGCCATGTCCACGGTCAAGGACACTTGGTGAAGTCATTCCCATGTTAGTTTTGGTATTTTCTAAAAATGGGTTTTGGTTTGAGCTCGTTTTAATAGATGTTGCTTTATGTCAAAGGATCGACATTGTTGGATTCCATTTCTGGATTATTCGATGCTCACGAAGGGTTGTGAGTATTACTTATGCTTTACTTATTTCATATCAATCAACTTGCTCTTTTAAATTCTGTTTGCAAATAACTTGATTTTACAATACCAATTCTGCTTTATGCAAATTAACTGTAATAGCCTCCATTGAAATGGCCTGCATATATTATAGGTTTTGCCAAAGTCTTGCGGAGTACGAAAGTACTCACCCTTGCTTATATGTTGTTTTTAGGTGGATAAGTTAGCGAAGCTTCGAAGTTTCCTCTTTCATCGCAGGTTGCGGGTTTATCTTCGTCATGTTCTTTCTAGAGTTTATGCCTGGTCAGTTGCCTGCGGGTTGGATGGGCACACTGAAGGATTTTGCTTCTTTTACTGCTGTAATCTCTGAGTTGTAAGCTTGCTTTGTGTAATTGCTTCCGCTTATTTATTTTGTTGTATGGTTGTGATTCCAATTGTCGTGTATGTGCGTACTAGCTACTGATCATGGGACTAGTACGGAATGCACATTAGATTTTTTTTTGCATTTATGTAAACGTGGGGGTCGTCACAGTTGGTATCAGAGCTATGCTGACCGTAGGATAAACCCTAGATAGAATGGTCGCTAGCTTTAGAATAATCAAATTCAAAATCTTAATTCCAAAAGTAACTATATTTGCAAAATGTAGATTTTGCTGTTCTTCCTTCTCTCTTAAGATTCTCCTCTTACCATACATTCATTTTGTTTTGTAAACAAACTCCTCTTCCCTTAAAACAATCCTCGACAAATGGAGACTCCGACTTCTACATCAACAATCTTGAAGAGATGGATGTCGCCCCATGAAGACTTGTGTGGATAAGTCGAGTAGGAATATATAGGCTAAACTATTTAGAACCTCTGTATTTTAGTTCATGGTTAATTTGTGTGCTATACTTGAAAACTTTTTGGTGTTGCTTTCCGGGATACACTCGTGAATACTTGACACTAGGTTAACTACCTCACGACGTGATAACCCTTAATCAGCATGAAAATCTAATTAAAAAGATTTTAAAGAATGAGACGTTGCTTAGTAACCTAACCGAATCCCACCTAAATATCTGTCTCTTCTTGACTACAGGATGCCTAAAACAAGGTCCTTAAGAAAGTTATTGGAGTATGAGGCCGCTCAAAGTTCCTGACCTAAAAGGGGCAGCATTCCAACTCCAATTCAACCTAGTCCGCAATATCCAGCTATCAGAACATCTCGACGCAATGTTCGTCATGAGTCACCTCCACTTCCCCAAAATCCAAGCGAAGCTATTCCTGAAGAACAATCTCCTGAATCCTCAGCTGTGGCTCAAGTCCTAGCAATGATTGAGCAAGAGCATCAGGTTGATACACTTCTGCTCCAGCAAGTGGTACAGAATACTACCCACCTTAGCGAAGCTAGGGATGGAAATGGCGATACACCGAATTACTCCAAGTTGGGTGAGTTTCTGAAAACTCAACCCCCGACTTTCTCCTCATCAGCAGAACCTCTTGATGCCGATGATTGGCTCCGTTCTATCGAGAGCAAGATGGCCATTGCGCAGTGCAGTGACTATGAGAAGGTCTCTATGCTTCTCACCAGCTACATGGAGCTGCAGCAATCTGGTGGGAGAACCGTCAGGCAATGCTCCCTGAAGGTCAAATTGTATCTTGGGCAACATTTAAAGAAGCATTTTACCGGACTCACATTCCTGCAAGCATCATTGAGATCAAGAAGCGAGAATTTATGGAGTTGAAGCAAGAAAACTTATCAGTGATGGAATATCTACACTGCTTCAATCATTTATCTCGCTATGCTATTTCTGAAGTGTCAGATGAAGTTCGAAGAATTGAGCATTTCAGAGAACACTTGAATGAAGAAATCAAGTGGATGCTAGTCGCCCATGATATTCATGATTTCCAAACCTTGGTTGATAAGGCTATCCGGGTGGAGTTCGGCATGAGAGCAGTAATAGAAAGCCGAAAGCGCAAATGAATAGCTCGTCAGTCAACAAATGATTATCCCTCAAAGCAGCGTTTGTTGCAGCCATCCAATGTTCAGCAGTCTGCATCTCAATCCCAACATTGCCAAGGGCGAGCTTCGCACCCTTAGCAGCCCTCAGTTCATTCACCACGGCAAGCAAGATCATTTTCTAGCACTCAGTGCCAGGAAGCCTATGCTTGTCCTAAGAAGAATTCTGATCAACTTTATTCTCAACAGCAGCCCTCAAGTAGAGATCGAGTGATTGGAAATTCAAAAGTTTCTAAGCCACCTTCTACTTCAAAGCAAGGTATTAATTGTGGCCGTCTGCACCATGTAATAGCAGAAGAAGCTCATAATGCACCTGATGTGGTACTAGGAACATTCCTTGTTCACTCTATACCTACATTGGTGTTATTTGATTCTGGTGCATCACATTCCTTCATATCCAACAAGTTTATTAAGCAGCATGAACTTCAAGCTGATTTGCTTCCCACAAAGATGATAATCTATTCGCCAGGAGCAACTATGAGAACCTCGAAACTCTGTTCTGAGGTATGCATTAAGATTAATGGAGTATCTTTTTATGCTGATCTTATTGCTATTGAGACCTTGGGACTAGATGTGATCCTCGGTATGGATTGGTTGTCCAAGCACAAGGGCTATATTGATTGTGCTAACCGATCTATATCCCTTCTCAGTCCAGATGGGATCCAAGTACAGTTTTCTTCAATCAGTAGCACTTCAGCTCAACAGCCTTTACTTGGTTCTGCTTTGGTCACAGAATTGAGTCAAGTATCAGTAGTATGTGAGTATTCTGATGTGTTTCCAGATGAACTGCCAGGAATGCCTCCAGACCGGGACATGGAATTTGTCATTAATCTTGTTCCTAGAACAGCACCTAGATCTAAGCGACCTTATCGCTTACCTCCAGATGAGTTGGCTGAATTGAAGATGCAACTCAATGATCAATTAGATAAAGGATTTATTCATCCTAATTCATCTCCATGGGGCAGTCCTGTGCTATTTGTTCCTAAGAAGACTATGGTCTACGCATGTGCATAGATTATCGTGCTTTAAATGAGGTCACTATCAAGAGCAAGTATCTACTTCCTCGTATTGATGATCTTTTTGTTCAACTGAATGGTGCTCAAGTATTTTCAAAGATTGATCTAAGACATGGATATTATCAATTGAAATTGAAGCCCGAGGATATTCCAAAGACTGCTTTCACCACTCGTTACGGGCTATATGAATACACTGTAATGTCATTCGGACTTACAAATGCTCCTGCCAGTTTTATGTGCCTTATGAATAAGGTCTTTATGGAGTATCTGGACAAGTTTGTAGTGGTGTTCATTGACGACATTCTCATTTATTCCAAAACTGAAGAAGACGATGCGCAGCACTTGAGTATGGTGCATGGAAAACTTCGTGAGCATAAACTCTATGCCAAATTCGAAAAGTGTGAATTCTGGTTAAAGGAAGTCGCATTTCTTGGGCATGTTCTTTCGAAAGGTGGAATTGCAGTTGATCCACGAAAGATCCAAGCTATTACAGAATGGGAGCCACCTCAGTCTGTTCCAAAAGTTCGAAGTTTTCTCGGTTTAGCGGGATACTATCGCCGCTTTATCGAGAACTTCTCCAAAATTGCTCGTTCTATGACTCAACTACTGAAAAAGGAAAAGAAATTTGAGTGGACCCCAGAATGTGAAGCAAGTTTCCAAGAGCTTAAGAAAAGATTAACCACAGCTCCAATTCTTATTGTTCCCGATATTCATAAGAACTTTGAGGTATATTGCGACGCATCACGACACGGCCTTGGATGTGTTTTGATGCAAGAAATAAAGGTTATCGCATATGCTTCACGTCAACTTCGGCCGCATGAGCAAAATTATCCTACTCATGATTTGGAGTTGGCAGCCGTTGTCCATGCTCTGAAGATTTGGAGACATTATCTTATTGGCAATCGGTGTGAAATCTATACAGATCACAAAAGTTTGAAGTATTTCTTCACCCAACCAGATTTAAACCTCACGCAAAGGAGATGGCTAGAGTTAATCAAAGACTATAACATTGGCATTCATTACCATCCTGGTAAGGCTAATGTTGTAGCCAATGCTCTCAGTCAAAAGCTTCATTGTCTTTTCATCTCCGATCAATCCGAGCTGCAAAGTGAATTCCAAAAGCTCAATTTGGATTTGGTTGAAGAAGGCTATGTTGGTGCTCTTGAATTGCAACCAACTCTCAGAGTTCATGTAAAAGCCGCTCAACTCAAGGATGAAGCCGTTGTTAAAATTAAAAAGCAATTAAGAGACGGTGTTGAGTTCGAATTCTCTGAAAGTCCAGATGAAGTAATTATGCGAGGAAATCGTATATATGTCCCAGATGACTCTGGACTCAAGAGACTGATTTTGAAAAAAGCTCATGAATCTCCTCTTTCTATTCACCCTGGGAGCACAAAAATGTATCGAGACCTAAAACAGGAATATTGGTGGCCCGGCATGAAAAAGGAAATTGCTGCCTATGTTGCCGAGTGTGACGTATGTCAGCGAGTTAAAGCCGAGCATCAACATCCTGCTGGTCTTCTTCGGCCCTAACAAATCCCTGAATGGAAATGGGAAGACATTAGTATGGATTTCATTACTGATCTTCCTAGAACTAAAAAAGGCAGTGATTCTATCTGGGTGATTGTTGACCGGTTAACAAAGGTAGCACATTTTATTCCAGTCAAGACTACATATTCAGGAGATAAGATTGCTGAGTAGTATATCAGCAACATTGTGCGGTTGCACGGAGTCCCAAAAACAATTGTGTCAGATCGTGGATCACAATTCACATCTCATTTTTGGGAAAGTTTGCATAGTCTGTTCGGAACTAAGCTAAACTTCAGTACATCTTATCATCCTCAGACAGATGGGCAAACTGAAAGAGTAAATCAAATCCTAGAAGACATGCTCAGAACCTGTGTGCTATCATATAGCGCTAATTGGGAGAAGAGTCTTGCATTTGCTGAATTCTCCTATAACAATAGCTTTCAAGCCAGTCTTCAAATGTCGCCATTTGAAGCACTATATGGGAGAAAATGCAGAACTCCTCTTTTCTGGTCCGAGGTTGGCGAAAGGAAATTTTTCGGCCCAGATCTTATCCAAGAAGTCCAAGAGCAAGTGGATGTAATCAGAAGCCTATTGAAAAGAAACCCAGTCTCGACAAAAGAGTTACACCGATAATCGTCAGCGTGAACTCAGCTTCGAAGTTGGTGATCATGTCTACCTAAAAGTCTCGCCGCTTCGTGGAGTTCGTCGTTTTCAGATCCGTGGAAAGCTAGCTCCCCGATACATTGGACCGTATCAAATCCTCGAGAAGATGGGTGAGTTGGCATAAAACTGGAATTGCCACCTCAATTATCCGAAGTTCACAATGTCTTCCATGTATCGCAACTCAAGAAGTGTCTCCGCGTGCCCGCTGAGTTCACCAGTTTGGAGAACATCGACCTCCAGCCAGATTTGTCATATCGGGAGCGTCCAATATGCATCCTTGAAGAAGCGGAACGCCACACGAGAAACAAATCTCACAAAATGCTAAAAGTCCAATGGAGCAACCATACGGAAGACGAAGCAACATGGGAACGTGAAGATCACCTGCGAAAGGAATTCCCGGACTTTTTCTAGCCTCGCCAAATCTCGGGGTCGAGATTTTTGTAAGGGTGGTAGATTTGTAACATCCCGAAAAATGCAATAAAATAAAAATGAATATTTTAAATTTGAAAATGTTTATTTCTGAATTTTATTGGCATTATTTGTTTTTATTGGAATTTCCTAGATTTTTGTATTGAATGAAAATCAAACAAAAGAGAATAGGAAAAGGGAAATGGTAGAATGGTAAACATAAAAAGTTAGAAAATTTACCATGGAACCCTGTACATGCTGGTAAGTCAGTAAAGTCAACAAGTAAAAATTTTATAAACACAAAAATAAATAAATGAAACGAGCGACATCACGTTTTGACTAAAAACAGTGTGAGTCAAAGTTAATTTAAAATTTTCGAAGCTTATCTGGATCCATAAAAATTAACATAACACCCTCAGTAGAATTTATATCTAGTAAAAATGTCAGGAATTTATCATGTCATTTAAACCTTGTAAAAATTCAAAAAACAGAGGATTCAAAAATCTGAAAATTTTCATGTCAGAATTTGTGTAAAATAATTACACCATATTTTGACTTGAAATTTTTATAGAGATATAACTAACCCAATCCAAACAACTAACAAAAGTTTTAAAAATAAATAATAATTTTTTCACCTTTAATTAAATCAAATTCCAAAATCAAAATTCTGAGTAGTGCACAGTGTCAGAATTTTATTTAATTAACCATGCGGTATTTGCATCCCAAAATTTTACTGGAAGCTAACCACTCCAATTAGACCGTGTTCAAAAAGTTGCATAATTTTTCAACTTGGCTGATTGCCATTTTTGCATCCAGTACTAAAGGCATGCTGTTTCTGTTCTTTGGGGACACCTCGCTAGTCCAGACCCTTCCATCAAATTCCAGCAAGCCTTAGACCTTGTGAGTCAAACGCAGAGCTAGCCAGCCATTGAATCTTCTCACGCCAAAGCAAAGCTCAGACTTTCATGCACTCCCTCACACGAGCCTAGCTCATTCCAGTGAAGCGAGCAAGCAAAGAAGAACAGGGTCAAGCAATTCCATCAGTGGAGCCATGTCACAGTAAGCCAAAAGAGGAAGAGCAAGTGAAGAGCTCGGCTGCTGCATCTTCTTGCGCGCCTTCCAGGAACCTCACAGTCGGATCATCTCTTCCAGAGTGCTGCCGAGTTCAGCTTCATTTTCCATGCCATTGCCGCTGCAAGCAAGAAGTGGGGAGAGGTGGAAGATCAAGCCAATCCGGTGAACCACTCTTAAATTGCTCGCAGCCGTAGCATCCTTGAGCACCCCTGAACCCATCTCGCTCATCGATTTCAGCTCTTCCCTGCTAATCAACCGCCGCCGCTGCACGCCTTCTTCCCCAAAGCCGGCCTGCGGTGGCGGAGCTCCTCGGTAAGTCCCCGATCCATCCGACTGCAAAAACGGAACCCATGCGTGCCACTGATGCTCTCCCAGCTGGTCTTCTCTAGGGGCGAGTTCTTCTTCACTGTCCCCGTCGAGCCGCCCTTCCCTCCGCCACTGGCCCACGGTGGCAGCCCGCTCCGACCATTGTCGGAAGTGATCGACCCCACCATCAGGTGTGTGGTGATGCGCTGAAGCTCACCGTGCCCTCGCCTTTGCCGGAGCCCCGCCAGAACACCGTCGCCGCAGAGCCCTAGCCGCCTCCTCTGCCCTGTCTCGCTAAACCCCGGGCCCCAGTCGTCAGTGGGCGAGAAGAAGCCAGTGCAACCAGTAAAATACGCCATCTCTATACCGAAAGCGTATTTTCAATTTTTCCTGATTTAGTATACCCGAAATAATTCAATCATTTGTAAGTTTTGCATTATAACTCCAAAATTAGTGAAATGAATTTCTATATTCAAGTAAAATCAGTTACTTTCAGAAAATGCAATAATATTTTTGAAAATATTCACTGGGTGAATTTGAAATTCAAATTTGAATAAGAGGCCTATTGATGTGCTTTGTATAAAACTTCTGCAAACAAACTTAGAATTGAATGAATCCAATTTTGATGGAATCCTTATGCTTCCAGAAGTTCAAATATATAAAAATATTTAAATTTCATTTAAGTTTGAGCTACTTTCTATTAAAGGGTACATTCAATACACTAAAAACTCGAATATACATAACTTATATAAAAGAAATCTAAAATAAGATGAAATAAGTTTCTAAATTTGAATTAAGCCATAAGGATTTGGAATATGAAACAGAATTTAGACGATCACTGTAGTTCAAATTATTTCAAGCAAGTTTGTTTAAAGTCCCTTTTATGTAACATATAGTAGCTATGCAAACTATAGCTCCTAAAATCATGAAATTATTCTCACATATCCCTGAGGTTGTAAATATCCCATTTCTGCAAAAATATTTGGAGTTGAACTCAGTTTGTATTAAAAAGTAAGCATGAGAAGCTTCCCTTGCATAGAGAATTAAATAGTTAAAATATAGATCAAATGAATTCAATTAACCACAAAACCAGTTTTATTATACTCCTGACATTGCAAGGATCCCAGATATATAAAAATGTATAAGGATTACCATAGGAAACAGTAAATATTTAGTAGTTAAAATTTCAATGCTTGTATAATCCAAATAGTCATAACTTCCTCAAATTAACTTCAAATTTGACAAAACCAAATCCTATGACCTTGAAAAATAATGCCCTTGCTGATTATGCAAAAATATCTTATAATTGTGCTAATCTGAATTATGTCCTTGTTAGGCCCTAATGATCACTTATATAGAAACCATCTCGAATAGAAGCCAAGTATCGCGGAATTAGTTTTAAAACACATTTAGGATCCTACCTTGTTAATACCTGAAAGATGGGTAGATTATCTTGTAAGGTGCAGTCGCAAACTTATGTTGAAATCTGAATCTTTGTCGTGTAGTTATAGAAACACTTAAGCCTTTTCAGTGACTTATAAAACACCTCGGCTAAGTGTAAAACTTTATGAAAATAGCGTAGAAATACTCTATAAAGTGCATGCTACTATGTTCTGAAGAAAGAATATTATTTCGTTAAGGTTTGTATATAAAAGAGTCTAGTAACATAACCTTAAATGTTATGTTTTCTAAATAAATGAAACACTTAAGCATTTTCAACAGCTCGTAGAATATCTCGTCCATATGTTAATACTATGAAGATCATTTTTGATAAGATATTTGGGGTATATACTACCATATTCTGAAAAAATATTTTATTTATGGCCTGCTTTTCATCTAAAATCTATTAGTGCAATAACCCTAAATGATAATTGTTCACTACACTTCTAATCCAATTCCTTATGACATAAACCTTATTATCATATAAGCTTTTTCAACAATGAATATAACGTCGCGTCTAAACACTAAGATGTATGAAATCAGCTTAGGATTGCTATCCAAAGTATAGATTACCTTGTTATGAAGAAATAATCTTACTTCACTATGTTTTGCATATAAATCCTAGTAGCCAAATAACCCTAAGTTTTATGGTTCATGAACTTTATAATATGCATAAGCAACTCGGGAAGTAATGAAGAAAACCATAGTTAATATATTTGTATCACCAGAACCTTCTTAAAAACCATAAATAAGTCCAGTAACCTAACTTAACAGATATACCTTATTCAAAATCATTCCTTGTGTAATATCACTTTAGATTAAGTACTATTCACATAACCCCTTTAGCTAGTGTTTTAATTCTATTAATCTAAATAATTTTAGCATCTATAATTCGAAGTTATAAATACAAGAATTCATAATTTTAGCCTCTTGAATTCGTAAGTCAAGATTAGATAACCTATAGAAGAAACCATGTTTTGCTCATCATAAAAGCCATAAAGCATATGAATGTGTATTTACCTATATCATGAGGCCTTGAAATCTTATAATTCAAACCCTAAAGCGTTCCTGTTTTCTGCAATGAATCTTTATTTTGTTTTCTGTCTATTTTCTTTTTGCCCTTATTAAAGTTGGCTTTTGCTATATTTTCGGCTGATCGACGTGTTGAATACGACGTCCCTTCCTCCGTCGATGCCTCCGTCAGCCGTTGCCTCGTCTTCGTCGTAAGCAATAAATAAGCAAGGCAAGCACCCTCCTTTGACCATCTTGATCCCAGTATTTAATTCGCATTGTGTTTATTAAAATGTTTCATGCATGCGTTTAATTTCTGTAAATTCGCTATTTTGTGGTGCTGGTAGTTATACCTGTTGTATCATGAAACCTCCTTGATAAGTATGGACTTGTGAACCTTGATAACCATAGATTAAGCTTAGACATTATTTAATGTTATCATGGGTATATGTGATTTCATAATAATCCATGCTTAGCCATGCTTTAGAACTAATGAGGTTGATGATCAGATCAAAAAAATTATTTTTGAGAAATGGAAAATGTTGGTTATGAAGCTGTTGGTTATGGGTATTTTAATTAAAAACCCAAAATAAAAACTATGGTTTTGATGCGGGCGACTATTGGCAATAGCCGGATGTGCAGAGGGATTTGCACGTAGTGTAGGGTGGAGTATCGCCCGTGTCACCGCAAGGACCGAGCAATGGGACGCTATTGATCCAAGAAACCCGTGCAACCACAAGTGTTTGGATGGGGCAACCTTAAACCAATTAAGTTATCTAGCTTAACTTTGCATATTGGTAGGCTAAAGTAGTACGAGCATTCCTTTCAGTTTTGCTCGAAGGGGTGCCCTCACTGAGGTGTTGGGAACAACGCCTGCCGATATAATGGTGTACGCCATGTCTATGGGAAGTTCCAACATTTCTATGCTCTGAGTTCTTCCATCATAGCATGGGTTAACGTCCCGGTGCTGGTGCAAAGTTAACTTAGATAATGTAAAGGTTTTCGTCATGAACATTCTGGCCACACGACAAAGGTGCGTGAAACATGCGGCAAAAAGAAAAGATCATGACTTGTGGGTAAAGTTGTACACCTCTGCAGAGTGTAAATCTAATCGATTAGCCGTGTCCACGGTCAAGGACACTTGGTGAAGTCATTCCAATGTTAGTTTTGGTATTTTCTAAAAATGGGTTTTGGTTTGAGCTTTTTTAGCAGCTGTTGCTTTATGTCAAAGGAGCGACATTGTTGGATTCCATTTCTGGATTATTCGATGCTCAAGAAGGGTTGTGAGTATTACTTATGCTTTACTTATTTCATATCAATCAACTTGCTCTTTTAAATTCCATTTGCAAGTAACTTGATTTTACAATATCAATTCTGCTTTATGCAAATTAACTGTAATAGCCTCCTTTGAAATGGCCTGCATATATTATAGGTTTTGCCAAAGTCTTGCGGAGTACGAAAGTACTCACCCTTGCTTATATGTTGTTTTTTGGTGGATAAGTTATCGAAGCTTCGAAGTTTCCTCTTTCATCGCAGGTTGCGGGTTTATCTTCGTCATGTTCTTTCTAGAGTTTATGCCTGGTCAGTTGCCTGCGGGTTGGATGGGCACACTGAAGGATTTTGCTTCTTTTACTGCTGTAATCTCTGAGTTGTAAGCTTGCTTTGTGTAATTGCTTCCTCTTATTTATTTTGTTGTATGGTTGTGATTCCAATTGTCGTGTATGTGCGTACTAGCTACTGATCATGGGACTAGTACGGAATGCACATTAGATTTCCTTTTTGCATTTATGTAAAAATGGGGGTCGTCACTTAAGATCAAAAGAATCAGGTCCAAGATGGATGAAGGCAAGGCCAAGGATTGTAAACTGGATGAGCAAGGCACTATGTGGTTTAAAGGACGCATCTGTGTGCCGAACAAAAAGGATCTGAAGCAGTTAATCTTGGAGGAAGCTCATGACTCCAAGTATTCAATCCATCCAGGAAGTGCCAAATGTACTAAGACCTGAAGGAAAGATTTTGGTGGCCAAACATGAAGCGGGAAGTTGCATAGTATGTTGCATTATGTGACATATGTCAAAGAGTTAAAGCTATGCATCAAAGGCCAGCAGGATTATTGCAACCCCTAAAAATACCCGAATGGAAATGGGAAGAAATTGGTATGGATTTCATAACCGGTTTACCCAGAACTCAAGGGGGATATGACTCCATATGGGTCATTATAGATCGTTTAACTAAAGTTGCACATTTCATACCGGTAAAGACCACATACTCAGGAGACCGGTTAGCAGAACTTTATATGACAAGGATTGTTTGTCTGCACGGAGTACCAAAGAAAATAGTATCCGACAGAGGTACTCAATTTACCTCAAGGTTTTGGGGTAAACTGCATGAGGCAATGGGAACTCGTCTAAATTTCAGTACAGCATACCATCCACAAACAGATGGTCAAATTGAGAGAGTTAAATAGATATTGGAAGAAATGCTGAGATCTTGCGCTTTAGCATATTCTACTTCTTTGGACAAGTGTTTGCCCTATGCTGAGTTCATCTACAATAACAATTATCAGGCAAGTTTACAGATGTCTCCATTTGAAGCTCTGTATGGCCGATCCTGTCGAACACTGTTGAATTGGAAAGAGACCGGTGAACGACATGTTTTTGGTCTGGATATACTTCAGAAAGCGGAAGAACAGATCGCCATAATCAGGGAAAGACTGAAGATTGCTCAATCAAGGTAGAAGAGTTATGCCGACAATCGTCGCAGGGAATTGAGCTTTGAACCTGAAGATTTTGTGTATCTCAGAGTTACACCACTCAAAGGAGTTCGAAGATTCCATGTAAAAGGAAAGCTCGCACCCAGATATGTCGGATCATTCAGGATCCTGAGTCATAGAGGTGAAGTTGCGTACCAATTGGAGTTGCCGCAGTCACTGGTAGGAGTACATGATGTATTCCATGTGTCACAATTAAAGAAATGCCTACGGGTGCCAGAAGAACAAACACCTTTGAAAGCAATCGAGCTATAAGAAGATCTGACTTATAAAGAGCATCCGGTGAAGATTTTGGACACAATGGATAGAGAAACAAGGAACACGTCAACGTGCTTTTGCAGAGTTCAATGGAGCAATCATTCAGAAAGTGAGGCGACGTCGGAATGAGAAGAAGATCTGAAGGAGTTTCCAGACCAATTTCGTAGTCAGCCCTGAATCTCGGTGTCGAGATTCTGTTAAGGGGGGAGGTTTGTAACACCCTAAAAATTTCCATATTTTAAATTTTTGAGTTATTTTGATTTTTGACAATTTTTGGAAATTTATTGGAATTTATTTGGATTTATTCAAATATGGTCAGTCTTGAAGTCAAATAAAATAATATAAAAGTTTATGCAAAGTTCTATTTGAAATATTTTATTTGAGTTCAAAATAGCTCAAAATATTTTCCAGAATTTTTCTGGATTTTTCCGGGTATTTGTGCTATTTATTTCGGCTTTGTTTATTTATCGGATTTATTTTAAATCAAAAATATTTTTAAAAATGCGAGGAATAGTACTGGGCCAGCCCAGCACTGCGCTTAGCCTGGCCCAGCGCCAAACCCTAGCCGCCGCACATTCGAACCGTCAGATCGAGATCCAACGGTTACTGTTGCACCGCGTCGCCCGCGTGCGTGCGCCATCGGATCGTCGCTGCGCGGACGTCCAGGATTGCGCCACGTCGATCGTCTTCGCGAGATCACCGGAGGGACGTGGGCATTGATGCCTGTGAGTTTCGTCGGTGAGTTTCACGCACATCGAGGCTCCTTTAAGTGCGTTAGTTAGCGCATTCTGTAGAGGACTTCAAGCCACTCATCTTGACTCCTTTCACGCTCGCCGAGACGCTCCAGAGACCCCGTGCTAGCTCGCCGTAGTTGCTCCTGCACGCCGTTGTCATTTTTGCTTCGCCCCGCCGTCGTCCGAGCCTTTCCACCGTGCTCCGACCCCGTTTCGAATTCACCGAAGTGAGCTGCGTCGATCCCGTTAGTTCTTCTCGTCGGAGTCGCCCTCTAACACCGCCGAACGCGTCGTCTTCCTCAGCGCCGGTAACCATCTCTTTTGCACCGTCGTCGACCTCGACAAACCCCGTCGACCGTTCGATCTGCATCGTGCCGCTCTAGTGAGTCCACGTAGCCCCAAATCCTGTGCTAATCTGGCTTAAGTCATAGCCGTTAGATCTGATACATGCGGTTTAGATTAGATTTGGCGTTTTGTGCTTTAGATTAGATTTGAGCCATTGGATCATTTTTGAACGCGTGAGATAGTGACACGTTGCTAGGGTGAACAGTAAACCGCTCGGGCACCATGGGCCATTGGATTGGATCTATACGGTGATCGTGGGTTCGAGCTGTGTCGCGTGAATCCACACCGTTCAGATTTGATCGTGTGGCACGGATGACGTCGCGCCCTCGCCAAATCGCGTGCTCACGCATGCGTGTTGACCGAGGCACGACCGAATCTCAGCCGTTAATTTCAAACGAGCCTTCAAGATCTCGCCGCGTGTCTTCGTGTAAGCCGAGGTGTCGCTGAGTCGGTGCGTGCACTGACCGTTGGATTTGTGAGCGCCGTTCGATGCGAGACGCGTGTCACGTGGAATTCGTAGAGTTTCAGGTGACGCAGGAGATCTGACCGTTGATTTTCTTTGACGGTCATGATTGCGCCACGTGGGTGAGATTTGGCCATCGGCTGGGATTGCTCGAGATGCTGAGACGTATTCGTGCACGAATCTCGAGGCTAGTCGGGTGACATCAGCTGGTGGGGGCCAGGCGCACTGTTCTGTGGACTGAGTCCATCGTGGACCAGAGCCGGACCATGGACCCAGTCTATAGACCGAGGCGACGTGGCAGCACCAGGAAGCACCATGTGTCAACTGACGTCATGATGACGCAATAAATCGTGTTTTCAATAGAAAAATAAATTAATTAATTCGGCATTTTGTATTTTCTAATTTATATTTTATTTAAAACTTTGACAGGCTATAACTTTTGCATTTAAACTCCGATTGAAGTTATATAGTCTACTGTTTTGGTTATTTATTGCATATATAATTTTTACGTGTAGACGCAAATTTGCCGGGAAGTTTCGAGGAAGAGTTCGTCGCTCAAGATCAAGCTTTGGAACACGACCAGCAACTCTTCGAAGTCAAGTGATGCTTTGACCATTTTGATCCCAGTTTTTAAAATATATTTTGCTTGAAATTATGCGTGCTAAGTTAATTAAAAATGGATTTAAATTAATTTGGGTAATGTAGCTAATCAACCCATATTGTTATTGCCACCTTGAAATTATCATTTGTATGCCCTGAAATCTTTGTCACCCTAAAATTAATCATATTTGTTGGATATAATATGATGCCAACACGGGAGGCTAGACCGTGATTAGATGCTTAGCCTTGCAACGGGTCATGTATGATCTTCCGAAAGAATGCCTCAGTACTGACTAATGAAATATTGAATGTATTTTAAAAATGGTGTGGTGATGCCATGTGACGAGATCGAAGTACGGAAACTTGTGTGGTTTTGTACCGATGTTAAGTTATTATTGGCATGTGTTGCACAATAATCAACTGGGTCGGAAAATGATTTAGACTGGGGCAAGTGGCAGGAGGCTTTGTGCCAGGTGGGCCTATGTGGCAATGGGTTGATGAGTGTTGTGAGTCTGTGTGCCACTGTTGAGTGATGAAAGTCTTGCCTTGGTCAGCTAAGGACTTCACCTTGCAAGTCTTTGAACTGAGTCATCCGTACAACCACATGTCTGATATGGGACAGACCTAGTTGATTAGGGTTCTGATATCTTTCCTCTAAAACCTCGGGGTGACAGTACACGGGGGTGTATTTGTGTGGGGGAGCGTACCACACAAATTATCATTGGTTAAGGTAGAGGTTCCTGAAAGGCTTTGTTACGAGCAATCACCTGTGTGGTGAGCGACTGTATCTTGTGAGTAAAGTGTACAACCTCTGCAGAGTGTCAAATCTATTCGAATAGCCGTGTACGCGGTATTGGACATTGCTCGGGGATTATAGTCAAGGGTTAGAACTTCAAAAATAAAATGTGGAAAGGGTGGCTGTGTGATGCCAGTGTTAAGAATAATCAAATTAAGGCTGTGTGCCAAGTTTGCGGAGAAAAACTGTTTAAAGAACTTAGTACTATTATTAATTGTTTCACCACTTTTACTATAAGTAAGATATGGGTTTAAAAATGCTGTTTGATGCAAATGAACCAAGTAAGCCAATTCTTTTGATTAAGTCTTGCATATAGTAATAGTACTGCATTATGTGCATTACTTGTTGAGTACCTTGAGTAGTCAACCCTCCTTGTCTATCAACCCAACATCAGTGGAGGAGTCTACGCCAGCATGGGAGGAGGAGTACATCAAAGAGTCGAACAATTAGGGGACAAGCCCAGTTAGTTGCCTGTGGCAAGTTGATGGGACTCCACGAAGTTTATTGCTTTCCGCTGTTATCTTTTGTTACTCTGATAATGTAAGCCCTGCGTGGCTGATCTTATGTAAGGAGACTATAAGGTCGTACAATTCAGTTTATATAAAGGTTTGCACTATTTAATATTGTATCGTTGTAATGTCTGTGATGTTCAACCCTGTAAAGACTGTGGTGCCAGCGTGATCCTGGACTGGCACGGAATGCACAGAGGGTCCGGATTCTCAGAATTGGTCCCGACAGCCTGCCGTGGTGCAAAGGCCGAACCACCCAAGTGAGGCTGCCTAAAACTCCTACCGGAAAACACCTCTTGCCACTGATATCTACCTCGATGAGAAAAACGAGGAATATCAAGAGGACGACGGAAAGACTGACCACGAGCGGCTCCAGGACTAAAACTCAAAGAAACAGCATGAAAATCGAGTCCTGGACGCTGCCCAAAAACAGGCGACTCTCTAACCTGTCTAGAAGCAGTGTGTGCCTTAGGAGCACTCAGAGTCTGGGGATGACCCTGAATACCCCTAAGAGCAGCAACACGCTCACACCGAGTGTTCTTGGCACACCTGAAATAGAAATCTACTAGGTGATCATCTTTCTTACAAAAGGTGCATGTATACTTCGCCTTGCTAGAGGCAGAGGCCACAGGAGTAACGACCTTCTGATCAGAAGTCCCATGGACAACCCCAGCAGACCTAAACACAGTGGTACTCACTCTGGGAGCCACCACAATTTTACCACTCTTGGAGCCACGCACAATGGTGGGAGGATGCGCCCGAGCGTGCTCTAAGGGATCAAATCCTAGACGCTGATTAAATCTGCTAATCTTGGATTGGTCTAGAATAAGATTGAGTTTCTTCTTGCCTCCTACAAACTTCTCGAGAGTGCTCATGAGATACTCACACTCCCGGAAGAAAGAGGCACATGAAGAACAGGGTAGAGAGGAAGAAGAAGAACTAGAAAGAGAAGCTCTCTAAGCATGTGCATTTTTCTCCCTCAGCATGGCTGCCTCAATCTTGAGGGCCTCACAAGAAATGCAAGATGCATTTCTAATCCTATGGGCTTGGTCTTCTAACTTCTTCCTAAGTTTGACATGGATTTTATCCAAGTCCCCCTCAATCACATTACATCGCAAGCAACTTTCCTATGACTTAGCTAGTAAGTCCTTAGCAAGATTAGCACACTTGACATTTAGAGATTCATTGTTAAGTTTTAGTTGCCTACAACCCTCACATGAGCTGACTTGGTCCTTAGAAGCATGTGTTTCAAGTTCATCGTTTCTAGAAGAAAGCTTCCTAAGGTGATCGCTCATGGCATCAATTTCAGAAAGCAATTTAGGGCAATTAGAGTATGACGGAGTAGAGTGAGTATGAAAAAAACTAGCATCTAGTGGAATAGCATCAATAGAATCATCGCTAGCATTCTTCAACCTAAGACTATCTAGTTCAAATAACACACTATCATGCATAGTCCTTAAGTTCTCCAACTCCACAAGAAGTGCATCACACAAAGAACAATCATCAGTGACTCGAGAGGGAGAAGATCTAAGAGAAGCTAACTCTCGAGTCAAGGTACCTACTTCCTTCTCTAGCTCCACACACCTAGCTCTATGATGAGGACATCACTACTACGGATATGACCACATTTGGTTGTGCCAACTCCAACACGTCATCCACAGGCCAAAAAGAGAGAGAGAGAGAGATCAAATCCAACACGTTCTGGAATCCAATTCGGCCTTCTGAGATAGGACCGACTTCAAATATAAATAACTTTTGCATACAGAATCCGATTTGGGTGATCTTGGACTTGATTGAAAGCTTACAACGAGATCTTTCCAATGGATCTAATCCCAGCTCCAGATTCATCATATATTAGTCAAAATTATCAGAACAATACACTATAATACTATTTTGGGCTGTTTCGGGCATTGTAAGCGTGTGGGGGCCCAAGCCCAAGTTGTGTGTGCTCCCCTAGCTGCATACAACCCTAGGACGTCCCTCTCACATCCGTCCCTCTTATAAACTCAGTAGCCACCACTATAGACACTTGGGTTTTGTTTGATTTGTTTAGCCAAGTCCAAACTTTGTGTCTTCAAATTGTGCTGGACAGCCACCTTGTCAGGATCCTCAATAGAACCCCACCTTGATTTTGCCTTCAATTCTTATTTGCAATTTCAGATTGATTTTACTATTGTTATTGCTTGTTCTTCGGTTGCTTGCAGGAATTGAACCTCGTGTTCAGGTTGATCGTGCCCACGGCAAGATCAATAACACTCCGGAGTTGGTTTAACTATTGCTAAGGCGCATCGTCGTCGTACGTTGTAGTCGGATCGTCAAAATCGGTTCCACCAAATCGATAGTTATCGCTCTCATCGAAAGATCGGGACACAACCTCACATCAGGTGGTATCAGAGCACCAGGTTGATCGGTGAGGGATTCAGTACCATAGATTAGTTTTTATTTTCTGTCCTAAATTGAAAATTACTCCACAAAAATTCAACCTTTAGATTCAATCTGGTATTTTAGTGAGTTTTGTTAGGTTTTGATCCATTAGAGTCCTTGTTTTAGTTGCTGATCGTTTTTCCTTCGCGTAGCTTTTTTTCAATCTGTCTAATACTTTGTTTTGTTCATAACTTTCGTATACGAGCTCGGATTCTAGTGTTTTTGCACTTTACTAAAACCTGGGAACGATCTCTATAAAAACCTAGTTGGGCATGAACTCTAATTCTAGAGCCAAATCTGTTTAATCTGGATGTCAAAGTTGTTGAAGCAAGTTGTACTTCTAATCCAGATCGGTTCGGTATTTTGATCATAATTCTCACGTCCGAACTCCGATTAAGAAGTTTTTATACTTTCCTGAATCCTTGAAGAGTCCTCTACAAAAACGTTTTTGGGTGTCCTTTGTGATTCGGACTTCTTCAAACCAAATTTGATTCGGATTCAGAATCGGTCTCGTAGGCTGAAATTGGGGGTATTCTGTGGTGTTCGGTTTTTGTGCCATAACTTTCACATCCGATCTCCAAATTGCATGTTATTGTACTCTTTTGAAAGCTGAGGATATAAGCTTCAATTCTTTCCATAGTTAATCTTCTAAATCCGATCGTTTTGAAGCTTTAATCTAGGCGACAAATCTGCTGCCCTAGAAGCATTGAATTTGGGTATCTTGCTTCAATTCGTGTTCTAGCTTTGTTCCTTTGAGTTGGTTGAGTCCAGTAGCATCTACAATCCATAAAACTCCAAAAATATCAGTACACATACCTTTGGGAACCAATCCATCATTTGTGAATACTTTGATCCCAATTGAGACTAGCTATTTGATATTGGTTAGGGTTGTTCATATTGATACATTGCATAATCTTGAATTATCATATCATACTATCTTCTGACATCGAGTTAGGGATTCCAAAACTTTGTTCATAGTAGTGTTGGCCGAAAGTCACTTAAAGAAAGAAAAGAGAAAGAAAGAGCCAAGAGGCAAAAAAAAAGAAGAAGAGAAAAAGAAAATAGTGGCCGGTCGCACTACATTGAGCAAAACCCTAATTTGTGTTCATTATTTTAGATTGTGCAACTGTATTAATTGTTGAGCAATCTTGTGCCCTTTTTACATTCTTGAAGCAATAAGCTAGCGTCTCTCTACAACTTGTGCAATAGAGCTTTTGTTGCCTCACTTATATTTTATAGCTCATTTCTTGATTGCATAAGTACCATCATCTTTGCGTGTGAGTTGCCTTGAAATTCCCTTATATCTTTGAGATCGGCAACTAGGACTTGTGAATTCTAGTTTAGGTCATTACTTATCATTACAATAACTAGAATTATCAGATTGTATAGGAAAAAGTATAGCCTACCCAGCTCCACATATTTTACGCTCGTACGTTTGTTCAGTCCCTTGGCAATCGCTTTATCCAAGCTTGGGAGAACTTTTGACACCGCCAACGACCGACAACTCCTGCAGCACGGTAAGAACATGTAAGAGCTTTGATTAAGGCTTGAGAGTTGAGCGACTTTTCTCCACTTCCTAGTAGTTCATAGGGAATTACATAAACCTTTGTGTTTCCCTTTTTGCTACTAACCATGTCAAGTGACAAGAGTTCGCTGTATCCTTCTCCACGCATGAAGGGCAATGTACGACTCACTAATGAGCGAATGTCACTGCAAGAAGATTGTCTCCAGTCCATCGAGACTGCTCAGTGAGTTGCTAACACTACCCTTGCTACTATTTTGTCTAGACTTGATATGCTTGCAGCTACTGCCCCTGGAATTTTCAGTCCTCCACCTCGTCTCCTAAGCAACAACAATGGTGTACTCATTGCTGCCCCGGCTTCCCAGCATAGACCTGCTGCCTCGGTCGCCCCACCACATATCGCCACGAGTTCATCAACTGATGATGAACAAGGTAAAATCAAGTTTGAATTGCCTCCTTTTGGTGGAAAGTTCGATCCTAATGCATATATTAATTGGAAGATTGCGGTAGACAAAGAATTTGAAAACTATGACTTATCTGAAAACCAAAAGATTAGTGATGTAGTTCAAGTGTTAACGTCAGGTGCAATATATTGGTGGAAGCATATATCTAGACATAATAAAAAACCTAAAACATGGAATGACATGAAAAGACTTATGAGAAATGATTATGTTCCTGAATATGATGCTGAATATTTGCTTACTAAACTTCAACGCTTAAAAGAAGGTTCTAAAACTGTTATAGAATACTTTTATGATTTGCCAAACTGTTTGTTGCGTTGTGGTTTACAAGAATGTGAATAAGCTATTGAGCTTAGGTTCATACATGGACTTAATTATGAAATTCAGGATGTTCTTGTTGATGAAACATATAGTTGTCTCTCAGAATTGATTAAATGTGCTTGTAGAGGTGAAAACATGCTTGCTAAATCTTTGGAAAAGCCTTTAGCTTCATTTGAGGTGCCCATTGTTGCACCTTCTCTTGTAGCTAACATTTTGCAGAAAAGTGAGCACCATCGTGAGAAAGATGAAGAAGAAAATGTGCAAAAAGAGGAGATATTTGCTGCTCCATAAAATTGAAAATTGAAGTTGCACCTACAACCACTGAGAATGATTTAGAAGGTAATGTAAAAGGTATGGACTGTATACATGGTGAAAATCATTTTGAAGAGATAAAACTGTCCATGAATCATGCTATCATAGAGCAACTATTAATGGAACCCATTGCTGATTTGCTTGCTATTCCAGGTGATAAAGAAGAGTTGTGTGATAATGCTTCACTAATATCCACGCCACAACTAGTGAATGAATATGAAACATTTATATTTGAACTAAACATTTGCACTGAACACAAACATGTTATTCACATTGCCAATGAAGAAGATGAGCTTAAATTGATGTCTTCTTTAAATACTTTAGGTTACATTGAATTTGATGTTCTGTGTGATCTAGATAGTTTCAAGGAGAAGATTTTTGTACATTCTAATTTGCCATGGTTACCACGAAATATTTTTCATGTTGTTAGCAAACATAATGATAAAGGAGAATACAAAGTGCATAGAGTATACATTTATTCAGATCTGAAACCTCTATTTTCTATGCAACAATGTGATCAATTTGATAATTTTAATATCATATCAAGTACCCCTACTTTCGTTTATAGTCTATATGATAGTTTTCAAGAAAGGGAGTGTTTGGGTGATTGTGATTCACGAGCCATTGATTTGATCACAAAAGATATGCATGTTGCTTTGCTCTTTGTCGCTACTAACATTTTGCAGGAGAATGTGGAGTCGAGGACGACTCCAATTCAAGAAAGGGAGAATGATGAGACCATGCACGTCCTGGATATGATCAACGCCATATCAGTTTGGTGACACTTCACGACATCCTCTGCATCGTCTACATCTACTAGGATGGCTTTCCTTCACGGAGGGGAGGAAGCATCCAAGAGTGCTAGCTTTCAACATGCCTTTATATGCTGGAAAGAAATATTGAGCTCCGTGGATGATTTTCAGATGAGAATATTTTTTGTTGAGGACAAGCTAAAAGCTGAGCAGAGTCGAGGACGACTCAAATTCAAGAAAGGGAGGATGATGAGGACATCACTACTACGGCTATGACCACATTTGGTTATGCCAACTCCAACACGTCATCCACGGGCCAAGAAGAGAGAGAGAGATCAAATCCAACACGTTCTGTAATCCAATTCGGCCTCCTGGGACAGCACCGACTTCAAATATGAATAACTTTTGCATACAGACTCTGATTTGGGTGATCTTGGACTTGGTTGAAAGCTTATAACGAGATATTTTCAATGAATCTAATCCCAGCTCCAGATTCATCATGGATCAGTCGGAATCATTAAAATAATACATTATAATACTGTTTTGGGCTGTTTCGGGCCTTGTAAGCGTGTGGGGTCCAAGCCCAAGTTGTGTGTGCCCCCCTGATTGTACACAACCCTAGGACGTCCCTCTCACATCCATCCCTCTTATAAACTCAGTAGCCGCCGCTTTAGACACTTGGGTTTTGTTTGATTAGTTTAGCCAAGTGCAAACTTTGTGTCTTCAAGTTGTGCTGGACAACCACCTTGTCAAGATCCTCAATAGAACCCCACCTTGATTTTACCTTCAATTCTTATTTGCAATTTCAGATTGCTTTTACTATTGTTCTTGCTTGTTCTTCGGTTGCTTGCAGGAATTGAACCTCGTGTTCAGGTTGATCGTGCCCACGGCAAGATCAATAACACTCCGAAGATGGTTTAGCGATTGCTAAGGTGCATCATCGTCGTACGTTGTAGTCAGGTCGTCAAAGTTGGTTCCACCAAATCGATAGTTATCGCTCTCATCGAAAGATCGGGACACAACCTCACATCACTCTAGCTCTAGCATGAAATTTTCCTATTTTGCAGAAAGCATCATTGATCTGATCATAGGAGGGTATCTCTTCCGAGTCGCTGTAGAGCTCAGAGTCGCTAATGCCGTTGGCGTCGGCCATGAAGCACATGCCGGAGAAGTTGTCGCCGCCTTTCTTCTCTTGCATATCATCCTCGCCTTTGTCGCTCCACGTCTCCGTGTCGGATAGGCTGATGTCGCGAGGGCGGTGAGGACACGGTGAAAAAGCTTCTTGTTCTTCGGGAAGTTGCAGTACTTCTTCTCACGCGCCGGCTCGCGAACTGGAGGCTTGTTGTTGCGGTTCTTATCGATGTAGTCGTTCTTGCTCGAACCGTCGGCATCATTCTGCCCTTCTCCACCTTGGGGTACTTCACCCGAATGTGGTTGGGGCCACCACACTCGAAGCAGGTGATCATGCCACCTCTCTTCCTCTCTCTCACCCTCTTGTACGCATGAGAGAATTTGCGAGCCAAAAGAGCAAACTCATTTTCTGGAAATTTTTCTAGTTGGTCATCGCTTAGCTCGCAAAGGGCAGAGAGGGAGAAACCAGCAGAAAGAGCAAAGGAAGATCCAGTGGGATCAGTGACCAAGGCCATCGACTAAGATTTCATCTTGTGAGAGACGACGTCGATCTCATGAGTATTGAGATGGGAGTAAAGCCCATAAAGAGTCAAGGTCGACAAGTCAGTAGTGTCCTTGATGGTGGTCACTTTCATTTCCCAAACTCGAAGATCGAGTGCGGTCAAGAAATATCGAGTATTATCCGAGTCAGGGTATATGCAACCGACTGCTCGGAGGTCGCTCAAAATCTTCGTAAACCGACCAAAGCACTCGTCAAGACTCTCACCAGCGTGTTGTTCAAATTTGTTGAACTCACGCTTGAACTGATCCTGCCTCACGGTCTTGATTTGAGTAGTGCCCTCAAGGTAAGCATCAAGAGTCACCCAAATCTCGTGAGCAGAACGGAGGTGAGAAATCCTATCATACTCACTGCAGCTAAGACCCTGTATGAGAATGTTCCTTGCCTTAGCATTCGTCTCAACGTCAGCCATATTTCCGGCCGTGATGTTTTCATCAGCAGGAACTTCATACGGGAATTTCACCTTCTGCCATATCAGAAAGCCCTGGGCAGTGATGTATGACTCCATCCACGATTTCAAAAATGGAAAATCAACTCTAGCAAAAATAGGAGGCTTGGTGGAATACTTGTCCATCGCCATGGCTCTTGAGACCGGTCAAGATCTATGAAAGAGCAAAACCGGCTATGATACCAATTGAAGGACCGAATTGGCGATCAAAGGGGGGTGAATGATCCCAAATAAAATTTTCCCCCACTCAAAGTACTCCAAACAATCTCGCAATAACAATCTGAAACACCCAAAGATTTTCTTTCAAACTAGTGTTTCTCAGATTCGCACACCCTCCAAAACCCGAACAATTTGACAACTATGTGTACCCCTAGCTTGCATTGATGAGAACCATGAATCATGTGAGGGATTTTTTAATCACAATCCTGGTTTTCAAGTGTCCAAACAAAGAGGAATCAATTCAAAGACTACTTTTCTAAAAGAGATAAAGCAAAAACACCAAAGTCTCTTTCCAGAAAAGTAAAAGCAAATTTTCCAGGAATTGTCCTCAATTGGAGCAGGTGGTTGGTGAGTTTATATTGCTCTAAAATTTTTATGAATTGTTTTTCCTGTGAGAAATTAAGTCATGAAATAGTCCACCAAAAATCACCTCAAAAAGATTGGTAGAATAAACATGAAAAATCAAGCATTACAGACAGTCAGGAACTTCGATGAGAATGTTTGAGGCTCGGTTTTCAGTTCATAGCGCTCAAACGGTGCTACCAGTGTACTCAAGATTTTTTCCAGAGATGGATATATGAGTCACGTACCTTCTCCAATAATAATAACTTCAAAAGGATTTATCTATATTTTTTAAAAAATCAAAGATTGACTGCTGCGCGAAGAACAAGTTCTGGACAGATTTGCAATTCGATAAAAACTTGATCTCTAGTCTATCCTAGGGTGCAAGAAAGATGTAAAACCATATGAACACCCTCAAGAAATCCTATAAGAACAGAATTTAGAAGGAGGGGAGGCAAATCCATGTTGCGAAAAAGTAAATTGTGAGAATGTAAATGCGGGAAAGTAAATGCTGAATTTAAATTGTGTAAAGTAAAGACATAATGTAAATGCGCAATTTAAATTCACAATAAGGTAAATAAAATTTTTATATTTTCTGGAAGAAGAGGTTACAAAGCCTCACATTCATGTGGGCAAAGCTCAAAAGAGCATCAAAAACCTCAAAACCTTCAAGGGGGGAAGGCTACCCCTCCACCCCTATTTATACAACTCTTAGGCCACCTACCACCCTTGGATGAGCCTCTAAACCCTAGTGCATCCATCAAGGGCTAGGATTAACCCACTCAACCAGCCATGCAAGGGTTCACCCAAAACCCACCACACACATAGGTTTTCTTGCACGGTTCTCAAAGCACACTAACTAGACCCGCTAACCTATCAACTAGACCAAGATCCAATGGTCCTCATTGCTCCACGCCACATCTAGCTGGCATCTCATCCGTTCCTTGTCTTCACGGCTTGCCACGACTCCGACTCCGATCATCTTCCAGTGATCACCGACAGTCTGGACCTCCGACGCTCCTCGCCTAGTCCCGGCCATCCTTCTCCTCACCATGACCTAGCACCGTCGTCCTGCAACTATAAAAAACAAGGAAACTCCTCACATAGCAATGTTCAATCATCACAAATGCTCACAATTAATTATGTCTCAATCATCAGTCGGTTCTACCGCCAGGCACAGGCCGGTAGTACCGCAAGAAGCTAACACAACTCAAATCGCTTCCTTTTGAATTCCGATTCAAATCAAACTCAAACCTGAGCACACCTTACTCAAATAAAGTCAAATACTCATCACAAATATGGATGGACCTCCACATGGTCCTACATCCTTAGCTTGGGGGTTTTAGAGTTAGTTTTCATATGTCAGTCATTGGGGGGTTTGGGAGCGAGTGGCACTACTAGGGAGCGGTAGTGCCAGCCAGAGGTACTATCGGTCCCTAGTAGGCGGTAGTGCCGACTTTGTCTATGAAGTTGAGAATTGAATTTTGAATTTGTGTGCGGTTTATTGCATATCAATTTGGACATTTCTATGTGATGTGTTTCCTTGTTTTTGATGATTATAGGACGACGGTGCTAGGTCATGGTGAGGCGAAGGCTGATCGAGACTAGGTGAGGTGCATCGAAGGTCCAAACAATCGAGGATAACTGGAGGATGACAAGACACGTAGTCATTGTGAGCCTAGAAGACAAGGGAATGGTTGAGATGCTAGCTTGGAGCTGCTCGGATCAAGGAGAGCCATTGGATGGCGGTTTAAAGGATAGAGTAGCAGTCAAGTTACCTTGCTTTGAGAAGCATGCAAAACCCGTTATGTTAGAGTGTTTCAGGTTAGCTCATATATGAGTGAGTCAGTCCTAGACCTTGATGGTGTTCCTTAGGAGTGAAGGAACTCATCCAAGGGTGGAGGATGATTCAAGAGTAGTATAAATAGAGGAGTAGGGGTAGCTCTCCCCTCTTGGAGGTTTTGGTCCTCCTTTGAGCTTTACCCACTTTGTTGTGAGTCTTTGTAAACCTTCCTCCCAAGAAATAAAATTTTATTTCCTTACGCTTCTAAAATTAATTTCTGCATTACATTATGCTTTAAATTCAACACTTAAATTCAGTATTTACTTTCTGCAATTTAAATTCTCACAAATTACCTTCCACACATTTGGATTTGCCTCCACTCCTTCTAAATGTCTGTGGACTTTATGCCGAGGATGAATGATTGATGGATGAATCTTCTTCACATCATATCCCAATCATCTAGGCAAACCTTGTGCTTTTCTTTGCAAGAAACCAATCTTTTGTTCTTCAGAAGTACTATTATTGTAGATCGTATTTGTGTGGTTCGTTTCTTGTGTTCTTACTTGCTGTGACAAGTGGGAGGTTATCCAAGATCACCTTAATCATCAAAACCCCACGAGCAAGTCCAAGACCAAGTTTTTGGTTTTTGCCCGATTTTGGTGTACTCTTCGTTCAATTGGAGAAAGTTTAGAACTTTGATGTCAATCCTACTGATTAAAGGTTGGGATAGGTTTCTAACCTCTCTAGGAAAGTGCATACAAAATTTCATGGGCGTTGGACCTGCCGATCTAAAGTTATATCAAATTTTGTTCTGAGATCGTGCTCTATTCCTGTTATGTTCTTGAAGTCGGCACTATTGCCCAAAACAAGCGATAGTACAGACCTCCGGCACTACCACCTCCTGTGCTATGGTAGTATTAGCCAAAATAGATTTTTCTGTTTTTGCTCTTTTGCGCTGATTTGTTTGAAGTTAGGTTTTGGGATTCATTTCATGGGGGAAAATTTTATTTAGGATCATTCACCCCCTCTGATCACCATTTTGTTCCTTCAAGGATCGGAATCGATCCTCAGTTGCACTTCGATAGAGGAGATATTGATTTTCTTGTCTCACGGCATAGTACTTCTCTCCCTTTATTTGCCTCAAATTCTCCACGGGATCAAATTTAGGCATAGCTTCTTGCTCTTCTTCGGTTTCTTCGTCCTCTTCTACTTCCATTTCTTGCTCCTCTTCTTCTTCATCAAACTCTTGAGCAACTTGCTTTCCCTTTCTTGAGCAAGAACTCCCTGCCAGCTCTTGCTGCACAACCCTTCTTGCTTCTCTATTTCTCGTAGCAATACTGAAAGAGTATGTACTGTCATTGTCACTGTCACTTGCATTTCTTGTGTTTTTGCGGATAGAAACTCCACCACGAGGAGCACGATGCCTTGATGGATTTTAGACACTTGGCATGAACTCTAGGTCACAAGGATAATAGGAAGGATAAGCAAAGGAGATTACGTGCTCTATCCTAGAATATGACGAAAATGTAGCAAAATATTTCAGACTTTGAGCAGGAAATCCGGTACTATCGGCCATGCTGGACGAGTAATGCCACTCCTGGGTGGTACTACTGCTATCCCATAGGTGGTAGTGCCGGGTTCATCATGGAACCGACATTTTCAATGAGTAGAATCGCGATTTTGATTAGATCAGGAAATGAAATTGCATGGAATGACTTTATAAGTCACTAATCTACTCATTTTAACTAGTGATTTCATTTTATATTACATGAATTTGCTACAATTCACATCAAACCTTAAAACCAACAAATAGAGACCTAAGGCACAAAGTTAGGGAAAAGAGAGCACAAAAAGTGGTGAGAGAAGGTCACCTTGAGTAGATGAGTCCTCTTGAGACAGGGAAGATCCTTGGAGTTGAGAAGAATTGGGAAATTTGAGATTTGGGGGATTTTGGGAGAAAGGATTGAGGGCCAACCACAGAGAAGAGAGAGAGGACAAATGAGGGCAAGAGATGAGGAGTTTGATAGCCGGGGAATATATAAGGGAGAGGGGCACTCGGCCAAACCAAAAACTCACTTAAAACGGTCCCACCCGATAAATCAGGTACTACTGGTCCCAGAAGGGTGGTAGTGCCGGTGGTCCGATACTACCGGGTGCCCAACACCGTTAGTGCCGGTATAGGCCTGATGCTCTAGAGAAAAATAAGATCTAAGTTTAGAAAGTGCTCCAATGTATTTCCACACCCAATGAAATCATTTGAGAGCATTTTCAACTCGCTACAAGATCATCTCCCATAGTTTTAACAAGAATAGCCTTTTAGAGGGATCAAAAGCTCTTTTTGAAACAATAATACTTGTTTGAAGAGGAAATAAGTTGAAAGACCATGTGGAGGTCTACCCATGTTTGTGATGAGTATTTGACTAAATTCGAGCTTGGTATGCTCTTGTTTGCGTTTGATTTGAATTGGATTTTCAATTTGAAGTAATTTGAGCTCTGTCTGGAATTTGCAGTGCTACCAGCCATGGTAGCCCGGTGCTACCGGGCAAGCGGTAGCACCGACCCCTAGATCGGTGTGTAAAATCCCGAGAGGGTGTTTTAGGGGATCAGGCAAGCCGGTGCAACCGGTAATGGCAGCCCGGTGCTACCAGCCGAGCAGTAGCACCGGCCCAATTGGCCGGTGTGAAAATTCCAGAAGGGCGCATTTTTGGGCACTGTGGCGGTCTGGTGCTACCACCCATGGTAGTCCGGTGCTACCGGGGTAGCGGTAGCACCGGCCCAAATGCCCAGTGTGGAAATTCCAGAGAGGGTCTCTTCTGGGTTTGGGATGAAGGGCGGTGCTACCGGCCAGGGGGCGGTAGCACCGGCCCTCATGAGCGTGAATGATACAAAAATTGTGGTTTTGGAAGTTTAATTGCATATCTTTTTGGACATTGCTATGTGATGAATTTTCCTTGTTTTTGATGGTTGCAAGACCTCGTGCTTGATCATGGCAAGACGGAGGATGATCGGGACTAGGTGATGAGCGTCGAAGGTCCAGAAGGTCGAGGATCACCGGAAGATGATCGAAGACAGAGTCAGTGCAAGCGAAGAAGACAAGGAATGGATGAGATGCTAGATAGACGCTGCGTGGATCAAGGAGGGCCGTCGAATCGCGGTCTAGTTGATAGGATAGTGAGTCTAGTTAGTGTGCTTTAAAAACCATGGAAGAAAACCCAATTTGTTGGTGGGTTTTGGGTTAGCCCTTGCATGGCTGTGTGAGTGAGTCAATCGTAACCCTTGATGGAGGGACCTAGGGTTGAGGGACTCATCCAAGGGTGGTAGGTGGCCCAACAGTAGTATAAATAGAGCGGGAGGGGTGGCCTTCCTCCTCTTGAATGTTTTAGAGGTTTTATGCTCCTTTGAGCTTTGCCCATTTTGTCCTAAGGCTTTGTAAAGCTCCCTTCCAGAAATGCAAATCTTTTTCTCTTATGCTTGAATTTACTTTACGCATTTAAATTCCGCACTTACATTCTTGCAATTTACATTTATGCAATTTGGATTTGCCTCCCCTCCTTCTACATGCTTTTGAATTTGCCTCCTCTCCTTCCAAAATGCTTTTGCTTCTTGTGCCGAGGATGTTGATTGATGGATGAATCTTTTTCAGATCATATCCCAATCATCTAGGCAATCCTTGCATGTTTTCTTGTAAGAAACCGATCTTGTGTTCTTGAGTGGATTATTCTTCAAGATCGTGTTTGCGGAGTTTTTGGACTTTTGTTTTACTTGTTGTGGCATGTGGGAGGCCCTCCATGGTTATCTTGATCATCAAAACCCCACGAGCAAGTCTTAGATCGAGTTCTTGAGTTTTTACTCAAACTTGGTGTGTTCTTCCTTCATGGTGAAAAATGTCGAAACTTTGATGTCAGTCCTTGTGATTGAAGGCTGGAATGAGTTCCTCACATTCTTAGGATCACATCTACTAAGTTTCATGAGTTTTTGTCCAGCCGATCAAAAGATTCCTCAAAATTTTCTTTTGAGACGTGCTGTTTTCAGACTCTGTTCTTGCTTGCTGTTCTTGAGCGTGGTGCTACCACCCCTTGTGCAGTACTACCAGCCTCCCAGCGGTAGCACCGGCCAAACAGTACAGCAAGCTCATTTCGTTTGCTTTGTTTTGAGTATTCTCTTTGAGGGCTTGGGTGGATTGTTTTGTGTGGGGAAAAATTTTATTTGGGATCATTCACCCCCCTCTGATCGCCATCTTGGTCCTTCATAAACCCAAATGAGTAGTTTGAGTTTGAAATACTTGTAGAATACTAGAAATATCTGTAATTCTAGTTTCACAAGCTAGACTCAATAAGTGCATATAAATAGGTCAATATAGACCAAGTTTATGGATTTCGGATGAAATTCAAATGATATGTTGTCCAAATAGGTTTATGTTTTTACAATAAGATATGGAATATGATTATTGACGAAATATAACCTCTAGATGAGATTGAGGATTAGACAAGTATATAATGTGAAAATGAAGGGTTTCAAGTAGGATTTATAGAATCTTCCCAAATATGATATTTTCAAACAATTTTGACCTAGAATGGTCTAGAGTCTTCCTTTTGAACAATATTAGGACTTTTTTGATATTTTCACATTTTAAGGGAAGTAATATACATGAAGTTCGAATAATACTCCCCCCTAATGTGTTGCCTCACTTTAGCTTAAGATCGCTCGAAAGATCATGTAAAAATTGAAATAACACCAAATGAAGAAGCAACCATGGTGTATGTGTTCAAGCAACATTAGAGATATCTATGACATTCAATTCATTCCTCAATTTACAAAAATGGCTTTCATTAAAAGTCTTGGTGAATATATCCGCTAATTGATCATCGGTTCTTATATGGCTAATGACTATGTCACCTTTGATCACATGATCTCTTAGAAAATGATGGCAAATATCTATATGCTTGGTTCTTGAATGTTGGACCAGGTTGTTAGCTATTTTCACGGTGCTTTCATTATCACACAAAAGAGGCATACATTTAAAATTAATTCCATAATCCATTAAGGTTTGCCTCATCCATAATAATTGAGCAGAACAACTACCGGTGGATATATATTCGCTTTCAGCGATGAATAGGGCTACAGAGTTTTGTTTCTTGGAGAACCATGAAGCTAGGGATCTACCAAGAAGTTGACAACTTTCCAAGGTGTTCTTCCTATCCACTTTGGAACCCGCATAATCCGAATCAGAATATCCAATTAGATCAAATTTAGCACCTTTGGGGTACCACAAACCTATATTAGAAGAATACTTCAAATATCTTAGAATTCTCTTAATAGCTACTAAATGGCACTCTTTTGGAGATGCTTGAAAACGTGCACACATGCAAACACTAAACATGATATCGGGACTAGATGTGGTAAGATAAAGCAAACTACCAACCATGGAACATAGGTTTAAATCTACTGGTTTACCTCCTTCATTAAGATCAAGACACCCATTAGAAGCCATCGGAGGCTTGATGGGCTTTGCGTTCTCCATGCCAAACCTTTTGAGTAGGTCCTTCACGTACTTGGTTTGACTCACGAAGGTCTCATCTTTGAATTGCTTGATTTGAAGTCCAAGAAAATAGCTAAATTCTCCGATCATGGACATCTCAAAATTCCTAGACATCATATCACCAAATTCTTTGCAAAAATCATGGTTAGTAGAACCAAATATGATGTCATCAACATAAATTTGGCAAACAAAAAATTCATCATCAATTATTTTAGTGAAGAGTGTTTTATCAACTTTCTCAATTTTGAATCCTTTAGAGAGTAGGAAGTCTATAAGTCGATCATACCATACTCTAGTAGCTTGTTTGAGTCCATAGAGTGCCTTAGAGAGCTTGTACACATAGTTAGGTTGTTTAGAATTCTCAAAACTGGGAGGTTGCTCAACAAATACTAGTTTGGTAATTTTACCATTCAAGATTAATACACTCTTCACACCCATTTGAAATCATTTGATATCAAAGTAAGATGCAAAAGCAAGCAAGATTCGAATAGCTTCTAATCTAGCCACAGGTGCAAAGGTTTTACCAAAATCCAAGCCTTCGATTTGAGTGAAACCTTTCACCACTAATCTTGCTTTATTTCTTACCACAATTCCGTTTTCATCTTGCTTTTTCCTAAAGACCCATTTTGTGCCAATGATGTTGTGATCCTTGGGTCTCTCAACAAGCGTCCAAACATCATTGTGGGTGAAGTTATTGAGTTCTTCGTGTGTGGAATTCACCCAATCTGGATCATCTAAAGTTTCATCTACATGAGAGGGTTCAAAAGACAAAACAAAATAGTAATGTTCACAAAAAGAAGCAACATGAGATTGAGTTTGAACACCCTTACTAACATCACCCAATATTTGGTCTATATGGTGATCTTTTGAGATTGCATTGTGAATCCAAGGAGGTAGTGCTTGAGCTTGATCGTCCTCCTTATCTTCCACTTCAATTGCTTGAACTTGGCTTGGCGTGATGGAAGTAGATGGTTAAAATTGAGCGGACGAGGGTTGATCATCTTGGTCCTCTTTAGGCTTGATGTCTCCAAGCGTTATGTTCTTCATTGCTTATCTCAAGCCTTCATCACCTACTGTAACACCCCGACACAAAATGCTCAGAATGTTACCACAACAAGCAACATAAAGAACTAAATAGCATAAAACAATAATGAAGGGATATGGGTAGGCTACGCTAGCACACAATTAAAATTTCTACCTCGTAAACCAGAAAGCCACGCATGTAAATGATCATGGATCGTTACCACTAGACGCGCAGTGCAACGGAAGGAAGTTGATGCAGCCCGAATCAACGAAGTGCGCGTCCTGTTGCAGTAGTCGATCTTCCCGATCAGTGTCGCAGTAGCAGCAACACCTCTACTGGCATCCACACGTTCGGGAAAAGAACGTCGTGCGTCGATGTGCCATCAACAGCGCGCACGGGAAGGCTCAAATAGAGACGGCTAGGGTTTCGATAGCTACACCCTCTCACATATCAATTGCAACCACGAACTCCCTTTATATATCCATCCCCTCCCCTACGGTGGAACCCTACATTAGGGCCCAACCCCTGTAGGTTCATGTATATTTGGACACGACTCGAAAACACCTTTCCGATCGATAATCGATAGCGGTACCTAGCAGTACATATCGATTCCCAAATATCCATAAAGCATCGGACGAACCTACTATAATGTGATAATGTCATGTTCCCTTTGCTTCACAATATCAGATCAAGCTTAAGGCGAGAGTCGTGTCATCCTATGATAGCTCGATCTCTTCTCTCATACCATAGTGGAATAATTTATCTGGATTGACTCTCAATCACATCCGGCATGGCCATGCACTTACTTAATCTATCTACCTCGAGGGGCCTAGAGATATCTCTCATTCATGTACCTCAACATGTTTCATAGTAAACCCGAAAGCTTCCTTTATAACTACCTGGTTAAAGAGTAGAGTATCGTAGCTCCTAAGCCAACCATTACACATCTAGGAAACCAATGACGATCTCAGGTCTAAGGAACATACATACACTATGCATGAGACCAACTGATGACACATAAGAATATATATAACAATTCTCGCAGTGTCTCATATGGGTCTATCCAACGCATGTTCTCTAACATGTGTCCACATTATTGATTAGATATCTCCATATCTCTATGACCCGTGAAACATGGTCATCAATCAATACATGTGCTGATCTATGAAACATAATCGTCCTATATTATGATAACCGATCAGGGATAACTTGAATAATATCAATATATGGAAAAAGTTGCACGAACAAGTCACTTACTTGTTGATTAATCCAATCGATATTTATGAAAAGGACAAACAATTATACTATTCCATAAACATAAGGCGTGATACAATCATCTCTATGATCGCCTCAAGGGCATATCACCAACAAATAATACAATTCAGCAAGTACACTAACGTACTAAATAAATTTCAGCAACAAGTGCCCCTCTAAATAATTCACTAAGCCACATCCAAAGCATAAATTAGCAAAGGAGGATAAAGAAATGAAACAACAATAGTTCTTATATCGATGCTTAACTAGGCATGAAGGCATAAACACAATTTGTTACCATTACAGTTTATGACATAACCAAGATATGACAAAGCCAAACTTCTCTCACATTAATTAACAAGGCCTAACCAAGGGCAATGACATAATAGACAAGCTGAAAGCTTCATACAAATTGATTCCATTACTAAAAGAGAGTTGTGTCTGTCTATTTATTGAGTAAATAAAGCAACACCGGAAACTAGATATCATAATGTGACGGGTGTGGATCAAGTGAAATGTCTGTGCTACACCCCCTTCACATATGCCGCTCACAATGTACCTAAAAACATTTAAATAAATAAGTGTGCGTCTAAAACTCAGCAAAGTGCATCATATCAGAAAACAATATTTAAGAATAAATCATGGCACCATCAAATCATATTATGTAACCATACATGAAAATGAACACATTAATTTAAAATTCACTTTTCTCCATTCATGCAATGCAGCATGCATGCTCATAATGCACATCACATACCGTATACCGGTATAGCTGAGCGCACACCAGTCGGTGTGCACCCTCTCATTCCCTTCCATCCTGTGGAGGGGCCTACCGAAGTATGTCTTTCATGCCCACTACAAGTGAGACATAGAGGCCCACACGGGTCACCTCTTCCATCATGAATGCACATATGCAAATGACATGAATACTCTGCAAGTTGCATCTTTTCTAACATTCTCATAACCATGAACATATCCATTAACATAAACATAGCAAGACATATACAAAATAGTAGTAAAGTGGCATCTTATTCATTTAGGACAGCTAGGTTACATTCATCATTCCAAAACATCAAACCAACTCTATCCATCACCACATACGATGCACTTGCCTTTAACCACGAGGAGCGGAGTGGCGAGAAGTTGAGGCCACTCCTGAAGTCACACCACCTGAAAATAAATTGCATACATCTCAAAACAATGTAATCACAACATAGGCAATAAACATAGTGACATCGATCCTACGCCCAACCCCAACTTTTAACTTTCTCACTCGACAGACAAAACCACCCCTTTGTTGTCCCGGTGGTCTAAAGGCTATAAGTTCTACCCCAATAGCCCAAACCACGGGGACAAAGAACTATATGAAAATACCAAAGATTACCCATACATTTCTAGTTAACAACCTTTCTCAAATAAATCATTTAGCCTTTCATAACTAGCCCTGAAACCAGATCTGCTACCACACTGGACAGCAGACATCAAAATAGCATAATTAATTTTATACAACTCTAAATGAAGCCAAAGATGACATTTCTGAAACCTACAAGAACTTTCCTAGTTTTCTCTGGTAATTTGAAAATTTAATTCGTACCCCTAAATTGCAATTTGCTGTGACTGCTGTCAGCGAAGACAGATTCTGGACAACAGACTTCAATCGGCCATAACATTTAAACCGCTTAACTAAAATTCATGTTCTTGATCTCTAATTAAACTTAAGACTACTATATACAATTTTAACAACATACAACCCATATGAAACTGGCCATATATGCCTCGAAACTCAGCCCTAAGAACGCAATCTGCCCTGCTTGAGAACACAGACTACTGTTGGGGGTAAAATACAAAACAAAAATAAAACAAAATCATAAATCCTGGTGCTACCGCCCATGTAGGGCTTGTAGCACCGGACCCCAATCCAATGGCCAAAATAGTGCATTTAATGCATTGACAGTAGCCATTGCTACAGAGGGCTAGTACTACCGCCCAACTACGACTATTATCACCAGATTTTTTCCAAATCTTCCAGATCAGCCGACAGAACTGACTAATGCTGGCAATAGCTCAAGTTCCAGCAGCGAAACTAGCACTCAAGGCTATACTAACATGAGCTTTGTAGATATTACTGGCGAAGTATTAGCTAACGTAGACTTTTCTTTTGCCTTTAGAACCTTGAATATCTTTGAACTCTACTAATCGGTTATTTTTCTTATTCCATAGGCCAAATTAGCTGGGAAGAGGCCTGCGGGCGAAACATCAAGTGCTGCTCCCCCGCCAAAAAACCTTCCACGGGAACAGCATTGATCGGCTATTCGTCAGGCACTTTCGGAGTACAATCCCGCTCCCTATCCGATCTAGAGAAGCAACAACCCAGTAAGTTTTTAGTTCATCAAGCTTACTTTGTATTCCGCTGCTTTCAATGACTAACTTTTAACCGATTTTTGAATAGAGAAAAATGCGTCCGTGTAAATAAGAAGGTAGTAGTCAGCAGGGGCCAAAAGCCCCAGGAACAACTGGCTAAAAGTTCCCCCAGGCATCAGGTACAGGCGAGGTGAAATAATTTCCTAAGCTGATTCATTTTCTCTCTTGAATATAAACTAGCATTGCCTAACTTTCAAACTTTTCCTACATCCATCTCTTTCTCCACCAGCATTTGTGGCTGATGCAGATCTGCCTTCTCCTGTGTCACAGCTGACACCTCAGGCCCAACTCGTCCAAGATGTACCACCGACAGTTGCTACTCCTACCATGCCAAGCCGATCGAGTCCATGAGCAACGTGCTCGGATTTGATTGTTCAGATATCGAGGATGATGTCGACTTGGGCATGGAAAGCTTCCAGGAAGAGATCATGAAGATCCAGGCTGTTTCAACGGATGCATCGGCTAAGTGTGGAATATAAGAACCCGGGTACCCTCATGACAGGCCCAAGAGGGAGGCCCAGAAGATACTCCCCGCGTCAGGCCCCGCTGTCGTGCGCAAGGGGACATATCATAAAGGAAGTTGAACTTATATTTAGATATGATAGATACGGTTGTAATCCGAGTCGTTAATAGGGTAGATAAAGATGTAAACTCTATCCTGTAACCGACTAGAATCTTGTAACCGATCGGAATCTCTTAATCGATCAGGACTCTGTAAGCCGCCCCACCCCCGCTATATAAGGGAGAGGGCGGGCAACAACATAGGGATCCGATCATCCAAGCATAGAGCAATCAAGCCATAGAGCATAGCACACCTCATATCGCCCAGAGCATATTGCGCTTTGAGCAATCTTAGATCCAAGAGATTTGCATAATCCCAGCACACAGGATTAGGGTATTATCTCCTCCGCGAGAGCCTGAACCTATCTAAACCCCTTGTCTTGTGTGACCTTCGAGTTTGAGATCTAGCGCCTACCCCATAATTTCATTGCCGACTACAAAAGTCGACAGTTGGCGCGCCATGTAGGGGAGGCGCTATAATCTTTTTCGACAGACTCGATGGCAGCGATTGGCGGAATCACCACCACCTTCATCTCTGGCCAGGCTTTCCGTTTTGGGAGCCTAGACTTCATCGCAGATGCGCGCGGAGAACTTGTCTGCCTAGACTTGAACTGGATCCAATCTGGTAAAGATCAGGCCGACTCATTTCAAGTATGTCACTTTGACTTGGCCGGCAAACCAGTCGGCATCGCGAGGAATTGCTGCGATCTTCGTGGCGTCTTCGCGATAGAAGAGCAGAAGACCGATCTCCAACGCCAACAAGAAGAACAAGAAGCTGCGGGGGAAGATCGTCTTCGTAAGGGTAAAGAGGTGCAGGTCCGATCGCTTCGATCTCGCGGTCGCAATGTCCGCGAGGACATCCTGCAATCCAGGTTGGGAGATCAAGCCATCTTCCACACGCCAATGCAGAATGTCGTCGCCTCCAAAGATGCTTGTCGACAAACTAGACCCGATGATTGCATTGGACAGCCCGGCGGCCCCGATCGTGGCCCAGATCAAGGCCATGGTGACGGCGGCCGCAATTCAGCAAAATCAGGAAAAGTCGGTAGCTGAAGCGCACTCGCACTCCCACGCGGCTTTCGGCACGGCCACGAGCCTACACCTACGCCCCGAGCGCCACCTTCGGCACGGCCATGAGCCACGCCTGTGCCCCGAGCGCCACCTTCGGCACGGCCACGAGCCTACGTCTGCGCCCCGAGCGCCACCTTTGGCACGGCCACGAGCCACACTGCGCCAGAGCGCCACCTTCGGCACGCCACGAGCCACGCTGCGCCCGGCGCCACCTTCGCGGCCACGAGCCTACGCTGCGCCGAAGCGCCACCTTCGGCACGGCCACGAGCCACGCCTGCGCCCCGAGCGCCACCTTCGACACGTCCACGAGCCTACGCCTGAGCTCCGAGCGCCACATTCGGCACGGCCACGAGCCACGTCTGCGCCCCGAGGGCCACCTTCAGCACGGCCACGAGCCACGCCTGCGCCCCGAGCGCCTCCTACAACTCATCTACAAGCCTACGCCTGCGTCACGAGCAAAGATGGCATGATCGTCAGCAACATATGGAGCATAAAGCAGCTAAGTCGCTTTTTACTCAATTATGTCATTATAAATAAAATTGTTGACTTTCCTGACTTGCTACTTAGTTGACCCACAACTAAGTAGTAAGTCGGGGCCTACACCTAATAGTGTGCGCATGCGCACATCTTTTTTTGAGTTGTATTTTTCTTCTTTTGCTTAACGATTGCAAGTGAATCCGAGTGCGATAACTCCGAGTTGTGAAGCTCTGACCCCATGAACGGCGAACTTTAGTCACCCAAAACACGTGCTTGGGAAAAAGAGCCATGAGCCAACTCCCAACGCTCGGGGGCTAGACTAGTCGGGCAGAGTGCTTAAACAAAAAGAGTCAAACCACTCGGATGAATTCAAAATCAATAAGAAAAAAGAGTAAAAAACTCTAAAATTATATATACACCAGTCGGACATCACATCCGAGTGAATTGTTTTTACATTGCCTAAGTTCTGCATATACATGATTTCAGGGCTACTAAATTTGGATGCGACGTGTGTGAGCCAACGCTTCAACGACGACATCAGCAACTTCGGTGACGAATGAATTTGAAGGGAGCGGCGCTGAATTTTGCCTTGAGCGGGAAAAGCGTTTTGACTTCTGCATATCGTTTGGGATACAGTATGTCCCAAGATGAGCCGACTGCCAGAATTCTAATAATAGGGCTAGGAACCACTCGGAAAGTTTAACGCGTGGAGCTCTATTGAGTCCTTCACGATCTCTTTGCCTATAGCAGGGCACTCGGCTGTAAAGGAAAACTAGTCGGGAAGCTGCATCAAGAACTGGAAGCACTCGGCGTGAAACATGACTCAGTTGGGCTGCAACCAGGAAGGCGGCAACTCGATCGCAAAGTACTCGGGGGCTACTGTGGAATATAAGAACCCGAGTACCCTCATGACAGGCCCAAGAGGGAGGCCCAGAAGATACTCCCCACGTCAAGCCCCGCTGCCGTGCGGAAAGGGACATATCCTAAAGGAAGTTGAACTTATATTTAGATATGATAGATACGGTTGTAATCCGAGTCGTTAATAGGGTAGATAAAGATGTAAACTCTATCCTGTAACCGACTAGAATCTTGTAACTGATCGGAATCTCTCAATCGATCAGGACTCTGTAAGCCGCTCCACCCCTGCTATATAAGGGAGAGGGCGGGCAACAACATAGGGATCCGATCATCCAAGCATAGAGCAATCAAGCCATAGAGCATAACACACCTCATATCGCCCAAAGCATATTGCGCTTTGAGCAATCTTAGATCCAAGAGATCTGCATAATCCCAACACATAGGATTAGGGTATTATCTCCTCCGCGAGAGCCTGAACATGTCTAAACCCCTTGTCATGTGTGACCTTCGAGTTTGAGATCTAGCGCCTACCCCATAATTTCATTGCCGACTACAAAAGTCGACACTAAGGTGACGTTAGCCCTTGGCATGACGGAGAAGCTGAACCATCTCTTCAACCTGGTCTACTCCCCATTGGCTAAGCTTCTGGAGAACTCCCAGCCTCTACAGGACGCTATGGTAGTGGTGCAAGCTGACCTGCCAGAAGAGGCAATGGCAGCTCTACTAGAAGTATGCCATCTTGATGCAAAGAAGGGCGAGGTAGAAGTGGTGAAGGTCAGGATTGCTCACCGGGTAGTTCAACATGAAGACCAAAAGTTTCTTGTTAAGTTAGTGGCCGATACAAGAGCTCTAAAGACCAAGTTTGATGAGGACTCCAAAGATTTCAAGGCCACCAAAGAGATGGTGCTTAAACTGGAATTGGCCAAGAAGTCTATAGAGGAGGAGCTGGCCAAGGTGAATGTATCTTTGGCCGAATCGCAAGAGCATTTTGCGACCGGTGCATCGGTTTTGAACGACCAAAAGCTTGGTCTAGGCATGGTCATTGCATCGGTCAAGAAGCAAACGACCAAGATCACTCCCGTCCCAGGCTCTCAAGAAGAAGACGATAAAATTCTTGAGGACGTGGAAGTGATCATCACCAAGGCCGCTGCTGCATTAACGGCTTTGGGGGCCTGACTGCATAACTCAGGGATATATTTGGCTTGTCTCAAATTGAACTGCAATGCTTGTAATGGGGCTATCTTGAAACAATATTCTAAATGTTTTGCAACACTTAAAATCGATTGTTTAACTGATTATTTATGCTTTAATTTCTTTCATGATAAGTGTGATGTGTGTAATCGGCTATAATTTGCTTTGAGTCTATAGCCAGAATTAACTGCAACGAGTTAATTTGGACTTCTACAACCGATAGCTACCTTTAGCCGGTAAGGAACCAATCCAAACGCTAGGTTAATTTCTTCAAGTACTTTCCATTAATCGCCTTAGGAAACACCACACCTTGCAACGTCTTCAAAATATAACAATTACCATCCACTTGCCGATGAATCCTATACGGTCCTTCCCATGTTGGGGACTACTTGCCAAATCGGTTATCTCTAGAGCCAACAAGCAAAATAGTTTTCCAAATTAAATCGACTTCACAGAATGACTTAGGCATTACCTTTTTGTTGTAAGCCATCGCAACCCTTGCCTTATTCTTTTTAAGTCGATCCAGTGTATGCAAATGTAATTGCCAAATCATCCAAATTATCAATCATTAAATCTTTATAAACTTGAGCCGACAAGCTATTTTGTCTGGCTGTTCTTACGAAGTCAACATTGATTTCCACGGGCAAAATAGCCTCCTATCCATATACCAATTGGGAAGGTGACAATTTGGTCGCACCATAGTGTGTAAGCCGATAGGCCCATAATGACTCCGATAATGTTACATGTCAATTCCTTGGTTTTTCCTTAATTTTCCTTTTGATTAACTTCATTAATGTTTTGTTGGACGACTCAGCTTGACCATTGGCCTGAGCATAATAAGGTGATGAATTTAATAACCTGATGCCCAAACTTTTGGTAAAACCTTGAAACTCATCGGACATAAATACAGTCGGTTGTAATAGTTTTTGGTATTCCAAACCGATGGATAATATGTTTTGTAACAAATCTGGTAGCTTCAACACTCGTAACCTTTTTAAGCGGGATTGCCTCAACCCACTTAGAAAAAAAATTAGTCGTAGCCAATATGAATTTAGGGCCTTTGCTTGATGCAGGAAATATTTGCCCGATTACATCTATTTCCCATCCTCTAAATGGCCAAGGCATAATAATATGGTGCAAAGCCGATGCTGGAGCCAATTGTATGTTACCAAATTTTTGACAAATCTAACATCCCTTGTAATATTTGAAACAATCTTCCAGCATTATCGGCCAAAAATACCCCGTACGTCTTAGCAACCACTTCATCTTATGAGCTGATTGATGGGATCCACAAATACCTTTATGCACTTCTCCCATAGCTACTTTAGCTTCTTCGGCTTCAAGACATCTTAGCAACAAGCCCTCTACTTCAAGACATCTTAGCGACAAGCCCTCTAAAGTCCAATAATATAGTACATTATCGAGAACAACATACTTTAAAGCTTGTCATTTAATTCTTCGATTAGTAGGTTTTGAGGGATCAGTCAATACTCTATTATTTTTGCCCTCCAATCAGTGATAGTAACACACATGACCATCTTTTCAATCGACTCAAATTCCTCTAATCGGCCAAAAACTTTATAGCCCAATGCTTATTGAGCTAGCAAGTTATCCTTGTCATTCATTTCTCGAGGAATATGACTGATGGAGAAACAAGTAAATGAACTGATCACAGCGAGACAATGCTCTAAGTATTTGATGAAAATTTGATTGAAGCAGTTGTACTCTCCCTTAATCTGTTGGACCACCCACAAGGATCACCATAGGCCTCAACAGAATCAACTCCGATATTATCGGGTAGTTGTAGGCCTTTAAGCAATGTTTCGTACTCGACTTGATTATTAGAACATTTGCAACTCAGCCTGAATGCGAACTCAAAATTATACCCTTTTGCGAAACAAACACTATTCTGATATCATCGACTTCTTGACACACCGATCCATCAAAAAATAATTACCAAGGGGCAACAGATATAAGATCGGTATTTATGCTAGTTTCATGCCCTATTATAAAATCGGCAATTACTTGACCTTTAACGCTTTAGCTTATTCATATGTTAGGTCAAACTCACGAGCTTATAGGCCCATTTACCAAGTCGACCTTGCAGAATTGGAGCTGATAACATATATTTTATAACATCGGTTTTACAAATAACCTTACAAGCCGATGCTCAAATATAATGCCTTAACTTTGTGAAAGCAAAATATAATGATAAGCAGAGTTTTTCTACAAAAGGGTACCTAGTCTCCGCATCAATTAATCGCCGGCTTAAATAGAAAATCACCTGCTCTTTTCCATCAATCTGTTGCGCCAAAATAGCTCCAATAGTCACCTCCTCAGCCAATATATATAACTTGAATGGTATACCTTTTTGAGGTGCAGCTAAAACTAGAGGATATGTCAAATAATCCTTAATGCTTTCAAAGGCTTTCTGCTGATATGCTCCCCAGATGAACTCTTGATTATCTTTTAACTTCAATAGTAGGGTAAATGAACTAATACAGCCAGATAAGTTTGAAATAAATCATCGTAAATAATTAATCTTGGCAATCAACTTGTGTAAATCCTTCTTGCACGCTTGCGGCTTAGTTTTGGCTATAACTTTGACTCTTTCTTGATTGACTTCAATCCCTCTTTCGTGAACCATGAAGCCCAAAAACTGTATAGCCGACACACTAAAAGCACACTAGTATGGATTCATCTTCAGGCCGTGTGCTCTTGTATTTTTGAACACTATTTCCAAATCAGCCAGATGCTGCAAATCTTCCTTTGATTTAACAACATCATCGATGTAGATCTCCAAGATATGACCGATTAAATCATGAAAAATCAAATTCATGGCACGTTGATATGTTGCACCGGCATTAGTCAAGTGGAACATCATTATTGCCCATTCAAACAAACCTATGGCACCAGGGCACCTAAAAGTTGTTTTAGGTATATCGGCTTCTGCTATGAATATTTGATTGTATCCGGCATTACTGTCGAGGAAACTAATGATCTTATTCCCTAATGCAGCATCAATAAGCATATCGGCTATTGCCATCGGGTACTCATCTTTTGGCATGGCTTTATTAAGTCCCTAAAATCAACGCACACCCTGAGTTTGCCATTTTTCTTCATGACAAGAATGATATTGGAAACCCATTCAACGTATCGGCAAGGCCTAATAAACTTAGCCTCCAACAATTGCTCAATTTCTTCTTTTATAATGTTACACAAAGCCGTATTAAATCGTCTAGGAGACTATTTAAACGGTCGATAACCTGGCTTTATAGGTAGCTGATGCTCAATAAGTTGTCGGCTTAAACCAGGCATCTCATGATATTCCCAAGCAAAACAATCTTTATAATTCCTTAAAATCTTGACCAGCTTTTCTTTATAATCTGCGGCTAACTTTGAACTAATAAAAGTTGGATTTTTCCTATCACCATCACATATATCGACTTCCTCTGACAAATCAGTTGACGTAAAACCTTGGCCTAACTTCTCAATTTCTTGGAAATCTTCAATGGCCTCATAACTATCCGTCAATTGTCGATAGCTTCGCATTTTGTATTGTAAAGCCTTACTGCTGATTTGGACTCCATCGGCACAAAATCTCATCTATCCGATCGAGTGTGCTTGGCTTCACGTGGATCGAAATAAGCCCTATTTTGTTGATGTAGATAAAATCGTAATCATCTAGAGCTTTGCCCAATATACATTCAGCTTCCTCATGTTGCCAATTTGCGTCTGAACTTGCCATGGCAATATGAGCCGATGTATCAGCTTGAATTACTTCAACCTTGTCCCCATTAATTGGATGAGCATTTGATGCATGGTCGACGGTATACAACAATTGGCGTGAATACAATCTCGCCCATGCAAAACGCTGTAATTACCCTTAGCGTCCACCACGAAAAAGGCGATCGGCAATGTCTTGCTACCGACTGTCAACTCAGTCACCATGACTGACTATCTTCCTTCAAGTGAGAGAGAGGATCGAGAAACCATCGCCCAAAGGTGCTTTCACGAAAGCCGGTCTCCAGGGGTAAAGAACCTTTCTTCACTCTTCCAGCCTTCCGAACCATCCACTGGATTTTCATGTTCGTAAGGGAGGAATATGTGTGTGTTGTATATAAATAAAGGACTTTCGATTTAGCGTTGTCATTTTTACGAGGTTTTAGATAATCCAATTTTCTGTGAGATTACTTTCATTTTGACTGAATCACTTGAATCGCTTAAAGGAGACGAGACTTCAGCCCACCAGAGAAATGGAGAGGAGAGTTTTGATCATGGAGAGGCAGTCCAGTAACGGGAGAATCCGCTAGGCCGAGGTTCCAAAATTCTTCCAAAACTTTTTCTTTAGAGATAGAATTCCTCCCGAGAACACACGAAACAAAGATATGAACTAGGTAAATAGAAATGGAAAAGAGATGTTTCCAATTCATCACAAAATCAAAAGCTTTTTCTACATCCATATGATCTACTTTAGTAGATTGGGCAATACAGGTATATTTATGCCATGAAGTCCGCACTCACTCCAACACAAACCCCAAAGGCTCCTAAGCTCCATCATTGACAAGGGACTTACCTCCTGGAGAGAATAAAAATCCAAGATGGATGCCTGATTCACCAAACCATACGAACCATCGCGACATGAGCAGATGTTCTCGACCTGAGGGGAAGGCCTCAGAATTGTAGGGTATGTTTTTAAAAGTGGTTTTCGAGAGACTAGCTCCCACCTAGGAACCCCAAAAAGCCTCTTGCTTTAGTGGGATCACCTGTGAAATCATTTAAAACCAATAAGATCCTCATCAGACTTACCCAACTTCTTGCAAATGGTGTATGGTATTAGATTGATAGTTGCTCCTCCATCGACAAGCATCCTTGATATCGGCTTGCCATTGATGTGCCCTTTTAAGTATAATAGCTTCATATGCCAATGATCATCTTGAGGCTTCTCAAAAACTATGTCTTGAGCCCCCAAACACAACTGACCAAACGTCTCCTTGGCCGATACAGTCCTTATTTTGAATTCGGTCGACAATGTGAACACCATGTTGATGTCAATAGGAGGCAGAGTATCATCCCAAATCACAGGTGAATCCAGATCATCGACTGAATCAAACTCTACTTCAACCGGTTCTTTTTCCTCCACTCCTTTTTAGCAATCTTAATTGGTCAGAGCTCATCGAATGCTTGGTCTCTTTGTTTTTCTTGCCCGGCCTCTCTCACCTCCTGGGTCCTTTGCCTTTGAAGCCATCTGCGTTGCGATCAGCTAAGCCCTGGAGGACACCACCTTGGTTTAAATTCAATCGGCTTACATACCTTTCCCACCAGATTAACCTGGGCAATAGAGCTTGACCCCTATTCCTCTTGTACTTGCGTTTGGTTTGGCATAGAAATCCTTTGATAGACCGGTCTTTTATAATTTTCATCAGAACGGTCTTGTATCGGCTTAGATATTCTATCTTTAATCGATCGCCTTTGACAGTCAACTTGATGAGGGTAATGTTCCATTGGACATGTATACGGTGACGGCAGAGCTGACCCTCCTCTCCCAATAGAATTGCCAAAAGGGACACTGTTGATGAGCCTTTTCCAAATTATTGGGCCAATACAGATTATCTGGCCGATGCACAGGATAACACGGTCTGTTGTTTCTCCTTTCATACTTTCCAAGCAACTGGGAAAAAGCTAATCGTCTTGTGGATCGGCTTTCGCGATGGTGATGCTCTCTCAGCCTTATACCACTTGCTGATCTGCAAGTCTCCTTTTGGCTTGATAGTCCTTGAACTTCTCCCTTCACGGTCGGTTTCTATTTGCAGTGAGCCGACTGTAATATTTAGGGTCTCCTTGCCGCTTGAGCTAGACTGAACGTCAACATGACGTGCAACTTTTGACCTTGTATCATGCATCGGTTCTTTTCCTTTTCCAGAACATTGAACAATATTAATTGGAAAAGGATTACCATCGACTTGCATCGTCGTCTCTTCTGCAAACTTGAGTCGGCCATCTTCTATAGCTAATTGTATTTGCTGTCGAAAAATATTGCAATCGTTAATATTATGAGAAAAGGAATGATGCTATTTGCAATACCTTCGCTTTTTAATTTTGTCAGTCAACGGTATAACATGTCCTTCAGGTAACAGTATAATATTTTCTTGCAGAAGTAAGTCAAAAATACGGTCACACATGGAGACATGCGTATTTTTTCCAACTTATTCTCAGTCAGCTTGAGCCAAGAACAGACAAGGGATTTCTTAGATCCTTTAACCCACTCAGCTATATTTATCTCAGCCTCATATTCACTTGTACAATACTCCACGAGGTTGACCTTAGCTTTTTCTTTATCTTTATTATTGTTATTGGCCTTGAATTTATCTCTAAAGCCTCTATTATCAGTAAAACGGCTTTCTTGAGCCGATACCCTATGCAACAAGTGACTTAAATTGGTGAACTCTTGCCCGCCGAATTTCTCCCTCAGTTGGGGAATTAATCCCTGGAAGGCTAAATCAGCTAACTAGTTATCAGGTAAAGTAACGCTAAAACACCGATTTCTCACTTCTCTAAATCTTTTGACATATTCAATTACCGATTCCCCAAATTTCTGGCGAACAGAGCTCAAGTCAAAAATTCCAAGTTCCAGACTGCCAAAGAAAAAGTATTCATGGAATCGGCTTTCCAAATCGGTCCAAAAATGAACCGAATTCGACAGTAAGCTTGTCAACCAAGTAAAAGCAGCTCTTGACAAAGATAGTGGGAACAAACTAATTTTTAACCCATTGACTGAGCAACTTCACCGCATTGCGCGATAAAACATCTGCCGTGCTCCAAAGTAGTAACGGAGTCATCCCTAGAAAATTTTGCAAAATCAGGAACCTTGAAGTTATTAGGGTAAAGCATCCGATCGATGTAATCAGGGTACGGCTTTCGATAACCGGCAACCTTCCCTTTGGTTGTATGCCGAATTGATCTCGCAATACATGTAAGGTCCAGGATGCCGACTAGAGGGGGGTGAATAGGCGGCTTTTAAAATCTCTCTCTTAATTTCTACAAAGCAATTCACCCCTAATTATCCTTATGTCAAAACCTTAACAAGTATTAATGCGGAAGCGATAAACTAAGGTTTTGACAATTAAAGCCTAAAACAACTACGCTCAATATGTGCACTAACTAATTATATCTCTAACAAGAATATGCAATTCTAAAGACAAGCAATCAATCAATTTAATTTTATGAATATAAATTGCTTGAACATAAATAACAAACACAATGAAAGCACAAGAGACACAATACTTTTTACCGTGGTGTTCGGAGACTTGCCGGTCTCCCCTAGTCCACGTTGAGGTTAGCCCAAACACATTGGACCGGCTCCACGAATTGAGCACTCACCTCGAATCCACTAGTGGTAGCTCCTTTTCCCTCCCGGGTAGGAGAGCTCCAACCTTCACAAACTTTACCGGGGCTTCTCACAACCTCCGTTGAGAGCTCCCGCGCACGACGCTGCTACGCCGTCTAGGTGTCGGCAAACACCAAGAGTAACAAGTCAAGCCTTCTAGTTTGAACCTCACCTAGTGCAACACATGCACTCCGGTGACCTCCTAAGTGCAACACATGCACTAGGATCCTCCTCAAGTGCAACACATGCACAAGAGGCTCTAAATCCTCTCCTAATTGCAACACATGCAATTAGAGGCTCACACTAGCTCAAGAAGCAAATGGAAGAGGGCAACACATGCACTCAACTCCTACAAACACCCAAATGCTCTAGCAACAGCAACCACCTACCCTTGCCCCCCAAGGCCTCCTTTTATAGCCTCCAAGCCAAAACAAGCCATTGGGGGCGAATTGGGCGAAGTGCCAAGCAAACCCGGTGCTACTGCCCAACTGGGACCGGTAGCACCGGCCTCCTCGCCAACGGCTACAAAACTAGGACCAGTTGCAGTATTTCCGGTAGCACTGTCCAACTGGGAGCGGTGCTACCGCTCGGGCGGTAGCACCGGCCTTCACCCCGGTAGCACCGGACTTAAGCCGAACTCAAAAACACCTCCTCTTAAAATTTCACACCGACCAGAGGAGCGGTAGCACCGGACCTCCGGTGCTACCGGGCTACCATGGGCGGTAGCACCGAACTGCCGATCCGCCCAAAAACTTCCCTCTTTGGAATTTCCACACCGGCCAGAGGGGCGGTAGCACCGGACCTCTGGTGCTACCGGCGTACCATGGGCGGTAGCACCGGACCCCCAATCCGCCCAAAAACATCCCTCTCTGGAATTTCCACACCGGCCAGAGGGGCAGTAGCACCGGACCTCCGGTGCTACCAGGCTACTATGGGCAGTAGCACCGGACCGACCTGCAGTACATGCTCCCATAAGCGGTACTACCGGCCAGGGGTGCTACCGGCCCTACATGGGCGGTACGACCGACCATAAGGAGAAAACACGGTTTTTCACAAAAAAATTTCTCCAAACCATTAAAGATTTATTCTTTGAGCTATGTGAGGATCAACACATGATCACAACATTATGCAAAACACATTTGCACATGTTAATCACATACTCCAAAGAATCTCATTAAGCACAACTTATTTGCAAAACACATTTGCCAATAAACCAAGAACTTATGAGATCAACCCTCTTAGCCATGTGATGATCAACACATGATCAAGTCAATTTGCAAAACACATTTGCAAACCCTGTTCACATGCTCTAGGATCGAAACCCATAATCTCAAGTTCATTTGCAAAACACATTTGCAAATAACAACTCCAACTTATTTGCAAAACACATTCGCAAATAAACCACGAACCTATAAGATCAATCCTCTTAGCTATGTAAGGATCAACACATGATCCCGACACTTTGCAAAACACATTTGCAAATGCCAACACATGCTCTAGGATCGAACCTCATAACTTCCAGCTTATTTGCAAAACACATTTGCAAATAACAAGTCAACACTTTGCAAAAACACATTTTGCAACCAAACCAAGCTTAGCCTTGTGATGATCAACACATGACCCAATCACAAGCTAAAACACCAAAGCATGAGCTCTCTATTTGCAACACATGCAAATCTCTAGCACCATGCAAACAACCACAACAAATTCAAGTGCATGAGCTCTTTATTTGCAACACATGCAAAACTTAGCTCCAAGCAAAAACCAAATCAAATAAGATTCAATTAAGATGCAAGCATGAGCACCCTTATTTGCAACACATGCAAATACTTAGCTCATACAAAATCCAATACACAAGCTTCACCCATTTGCAACACATGCCAAATGGTTAGCTTCATGCAAACACCAAACAAGAGAGTGAGCTAGAGTGAACCGGATTGAGTTCATCAACACATGATGAAGCTCAAGCTAAAAGTCTCAACCCCTCTTAATAGTACGTCGACCTAAACTAGACTCTTTAGCCTATCTAGTTATACCTTTGCCGCACGCGATCCACTTGGAGCTTTTATGATTTCCAATCTTCTTTTCTCCGAGATCAAGTCTTCTTCTTCTTGTTCACCAACACATGATGAACCTTCTCTAGCCCTTCACTTTACTTTGGGATCACCTCTTGAAACTCATGAACACATGATAACTTCTTCTTCTTCCCGATTCTTTATCATCTTAGACTCAACCTACTTCACAACTCATGGAAGATGTTAGTCCAACAAACACGGTTGTCTCAATCATTACCGCACACCATTAACACATAATGGATGCCTCCAAGATTGATTGAGCACAACCCAAATCAATTTGAAAGATTAATTGTGTCTTGAGTACTTTGATGCAACTAATGCATCATTATACTCAAGAACTTTTCGCTTGTCTTTAATCAACAAAGAGACACCATCAACACATGATGAAATGTTCTTTGATTTGATTAAAAGACAACCGAACTCAATTTAAATTACATTTAAATTGACATGATGATGCGGATATATCCTCTATTGTTGTATCGTCTCATGACTCTAAGTCTACAAATAATCACATTACTTGTTTTGCTGCTGCTAAAGTGCAAGTGAGTCACAAGACCGATGCAGGTTGTGTTGATAATGTGCTACAGGCTGAGAATTGGAATGCAAACCTTGGAGAGAAGAAAGGTGACTTGGTCATGCATCCAAAAGGAGTAATATCCCTTTCTTTTGGAAATATGTCACCTGAGAAAGGAATTCTATTTGGATCCATATTTGTTAGAATTATTGACAGCGATCCATTGGAATGGAAGGCAAAGAAGAGTTACATGAGCAAGGCTGGTTCACTCAAATCTGTCCATCCATTTGATCATGATGATGCTGCTAATAACGACAAGTAACATATCCTTGGGCTATATGGATGGAAAGATATTGAAGTCTAGTTTCTAGCATTTCAAGTCTTACATCATTTGGACTTCCAAGGTGGGAGTTATGACTGTTTTGGTGGGAGTTGCACAGGCTGTCAAAAGCTGCGCGAGACCATATCTTGCTGTCCAACTTCCAAGGCATTGAACCTTTTATCTACCCAAGAAAACTCCTTTAGTTTCTTGTATAGTTTCACACCTAAGCTAGGAGGGATGTTCCTAGTATAAATACTTATGTATTTCCATCTGGAATGGACTTTTGGATGTTCAGAAATAGACAGCATAAGCCATGGTTGTTTGTGGCGCAAATACCATGTGTTCTTGATAAGTTCTTCCCGTTCTTGGGTTTGTTAGTGTTGGTGCAAGTCAAGAACGGCATGTTCTTGTGATTGTCCACTGAATCTATACGATTCCTCCACTCAATTCGCGTTCTTGTGTTGATCGCGGTTTGTGTGACCAGTTTCTCGCTTTTGAATTGGCTATTTTGCCGTTTGAGTGCGAGCGTCACGATGCTATCGTCGTTGTACCGTGAAATATTAGGCCACCTTTGCTCAACAGCAGGTTGGGTCTTCATCATCTGGTATCAGAGCTTTCGTTGCTCACGGTATGTAGGAATTCTTGTGGTTGATTTCAGATTGCTTGCAACAATGTCGGGGGCAAACCATCACGTTGGAGAAAATGAAGAAATTGTTGAGGAGGGCAAACCATCACGTTGGAGAAAATGAAGAAATTGTTGAGGAGCAGCTGCCAATTAACCCCAATCTTCCCACTGCTACGCGTGCTCAGTTTGAGGCCGCGTCGGTCTTGTACCATGAGCAGGAGAATCAGCTTCGTGGTGAGCTGAACTTGATGCACACCCGCATCATAGATGGGTTCAATGATGTCAATGCCAATCTTCACCGTTTGGAAGAGATGCTACTGCCACAACAAGGAGATGATGCACCGAGGCAGCAAACACATGTTCGCGGTCGACGTGCTAGCTCACAATGCAGTGATGAACGGGACTTTGGAACTGATTTGGAGGACAACATATCTGAAGCTCGATCTGATTTTCGTCGTAATCGACATAATCACAATGACCGTCAAGGTGCTAGACATGGAGGAATTCATAGGAGAGGTGTTGATCGTGAGGTGGATGGTATTGGTCATGTAAGAATCACCATACCGGAGTTCAAGGGGCGTGCTGATCCGGAGGAATATTTGGAGTGGGAGATGCGAGTCAATCAAATTTTTGACAACCATCGCTACTCCGAAGAAAAGAAGGTTCGTGTTGCTTCCATTGAGTTCACCAAATATGCTATTATTTGGTGGGATCAATTGAATCGTGTAGGGGAGCGTCCATATACTTGGGAGGAGATGAAGAGAATCATGCGTTCTCGCTTTGTACCAGCGTACTACACTCGAACGTTGCACACAAAGTTGAGGCGCTATATCAAGGTGATAAATCTGTTGATGAGTACTATCAAGAAATGCAAATACCATCTGTTCTTGATAAGTTCTTCTCGTTCTTGGGTTTGTTAGTGTTGGTGCAAGTTAAGAACGGCATGTTCTTGTGATTGTCCACTGAATCTATACGATTCCTCCACTCAATTCGCGTTCTTGTGTTGATCGCGGTTTGTGTGACCAGTTTCTCGCTTTTGAATTGGCTCTTTTGCCGTTTGAGTGCGAGCGTCACGAAGCTATCGTCGTTGTACCGTGAAAGATTGGGCCACCTTTGCTCAACAGCAGGTTGGGTCTTCATCACCTCTCCTATGAATTCCTCCATGTCTAGCACCTTGACGGTCATTGTGATTATGTCGATTACGACGAAAATCAGATCGAGCTTCAGATATGTTGTCCTCCAAATCAGTTCCAAAGTCCCGTTCATCGCTGCAATGTGAGCTAGCACGTCGACCGCGAACATGTGCTTGTTGCCTCGGTGCGTCATCTCCTTGTTGTGGCAGTAGCATCTCTTCCAAACGGCGAAGATTGGCATTGACATCATTGAACCCATCTGTGATGCGGGTGTGCATCAAGTTCAGCTCACCACGAAGCTGATTCTGGTGCCTTCTCTACCGCTAGAACTCGGAATATTGAGTGCTTCAAGTGCAAGGGCAGGGGACACATGATGAAAGATTGCCCAAATTTAAAGGCAGTAATGCTTACCACCGATGGAAAGTATGTTTCAGAGAGTGATGCAAGTGAGAAATCAGATATGGGAAGTGAAGAACATGATGATGTGGTTCATTGTGACCCTGAAGATGGACAATGTTTGATGGCTCAGAAGGTGGATCGTGCTAGTGCTCCAATTGTGGAGAAGGGACAGCGACGTGCTATTTTCCAAACCGAATGCAAGATCAAGGGAAAACGGTGTAAGCTTGTGATAGATGGAGGAAGCTACAATAATGTGATTAGCAAGGATGTGGTTGATGCTTTGAAATTGACCACACAGCGCCACCCAAAGCCATATTACATGAAGTGGCTTCATAATGTTGGTAAGCTCAAGGTGACCCATAAGGTGCATGTACCATTTTCCATCGATGGATATGAAGACAAGGTGGAGTGCGATGTCGTTGCAATGCATGCTAGTCAAATTCTTTTGGGGCGTCCATGGCAATTTGACCGGAATGCTACGCACCAAGGGAGGACTAACAGCTATACATTTATGCATCTAGGGGTGTTTGTTTCTTTGCTGCCCAAAAGTGGGAATGATATTCATTGTGACATCCTCACTAAGCTAAAGAGTGTTTTGAAGAACAACTCGAAACCGAGGACGGTTTCGCTTGAAGGAGGGGATGATGCGAATATATCCTCTATTGTTGTATCGTCTCATGACTCTAAGTCTACAAATAATCACATTACTTGTTTTGCTGCTGCTAAAGTGTAAGTGAGTCACAAGACCGATGCAGGTTGTGTTGATAATGTGCTACAGGCTGAGAATTGGAATGCAAACCTTGGAGAGAAGAAAGGTGACTTGGTCATGCATCCACAAGGAGTAATATCCCTTTCTTTTGAAAATATGTCACCTGAGAAAGGAATTCTATTTGGATCCATATTTGTTAGAATTATTGACAGCGATCCATTGGAATGGAAGGCAAAGAAGAGTTACATGAGCAAGGCTAGTTCACTCAAATCTGTCCATCCATTTGATCATGATGATGCTGCTAATAACGACAAGTAACATATCCTTGGGCTATATGGATGGAAAGATATTGAAGTCTAGTTTCTAGCATTTTAAACCGTGCATCATTTGGACTTCCAAGGTGGGAGTTATGACTGTTTTGGTGGGAGTTGTACAGGCTGTCAAAAGCTGCGCGAGACCATATCTTGCTGTCCAACTTCCAAGGCATTGAACCTTTTATCTACCCAAGAAAACTCCTTTAGTTTCTTGTATAGTTTCACACCTAAGCTGGGAGGGATGTTCCTAGTATAAATACTTATGTATTTCCATCTGGAATGGACTTTTGGATGTTCAGAAATAGACAGCATAAGCCATGGTTGTTTGTGGCGCAAATACCATGTGTTCTTGATAAGTTCTTCCCGTTCTTGGGTTTGTTAGTGTTGGTGCAAGTCAAGAACGGCATGTTCTTGTGATTGTCCACTGAATCTATATGATTCCTCCACTCAATTCGCGTTCTTGTTTTGATCGCGGTTTGTGTGACCAGTTTCTCGCTTTTGAATTGGCTCTTTTGCCGTTTGAGTGCGAGCGTCACGAAGCTATCGTCGTTGTACCATGAAAGATTGGGCCACCTTTGCTCAACAGCAGGTTGGGTCTTCATCACATGAGTATATATAACTACACAAGTTATATATACTCAAAAGATTGTTTCAAGGTCTTGATTCTTTATATTATATGACAAGAGGACATGAATCAGTACAATTGAAACTTCAAGTTAAATTATCAACTCCCCCTAGATGTGTGCATTCATGAATATATTAATTAGTAACATAATGCTCATATTTGGACTAAAGCAATGGAACAGTTCATACTTTAACTTGAATTCTGAGTATGCATTTATATAATAGAATGAATACGAGTGCATACCTTAGGTTTTCCATTTTCCATCCAAGTATGAGACTAATAAGAATAAGACTTAATAGAACATGTTAGTCTCATAATGATTAGATTTGTCTTTAAACAATGATTAAACATTAATATCAAACCAATCATCAAAACCAATGGAGCTTGAACTTACAATACAATGGATACCTGATCGGGCCAATTTACTATGTTAGCCGATACAGCGTTAGGAGCTTGCTAATTACGCTCGTAATTGGCATTTTACCCCCGAGCGTTAGCTCGGGTTGATAGGTTGTTTGAGCCGATACGTACTGAGAAAGTTACTCATATCCGTTATTTCTCCTAGCAGTTGGCTCTGGTGCCGGAACAAAGGGTTCCGAATACGTTACATCCTTGTTGGGGCCATATTCCTCGACAGAATAAGCTCACCATATTGCGGATGCCTAGGGGGTTCAACCGGTTGTGGGACCGATTGAGGAAAAGCGTAAAAGGGAGCCGATGGTGGTAAGTTGGCTGGTACATCACAACTTAGCAGTATCGGTGTATGCCTGATAATGCGCAACCCCACTTGCACGAGGATCTCACGATAGTATGACAGTAGGCTAGGTTGGCATCATAGTAAGGGATGAAGTCAAAGTTGATGGTTTAGGATCGGCTACAGGACTTTGGGTATTTTGTGCTATCGAATAAACAGGGTAATTCGGCAAGGTCTGCATTGGATCGAGCAGGCTTCTGGCTGATGCCAACTCTTGAGCTATGGTTTTAACGCTATTAGCTATCATCAACTTAAGAGTTGTAACCAAAGTTGATGATTGATTAATTAAAGTATGGTGCACAGATTGATTAATTATACCAAATAATCCAGCTTGTGCAGACATGTATTGACTCACCGATGTGTTGGTAATCCCTGCATCGCCAAGGGCATTGACCGTCTGCAATGCAGCTTTCTGCGTGACACCACGTCGGGTTTTCTGATAACAGCTCAGCATCATCTCTTCGAGCATGGCTATCCGATCTTCAATCTCTTTACGTTGTTCTGGTGTTAAATCGTCCAATGTAGGGACGATTATAGCATCAGATTTGAGATCGGACAGCGAAATCAATTTCCCTGAAGAAGACATCGTGTCCCACCAGGCGTGCCAAAAGTGTGTTGGCCCCAAAAGTTGTGATGATGGATCTATCAACCACACCACACGAAGAACACCGGTTTCAAGGCGTACCAGCCGATTTGATCCTGCAATCGTCAAGACAGATGGAAAAATATGCTCAAAGCCGATCTAGTGAAACAATCGGCAAAGATCTAAACATATAAGGAAAAGCCGATCAAATCAAAAATAACGGTAAGTCTAAACAGTCGGTTAGAGCTGGTTATATGGTAAAAGGTAGATCTTCTCAAAAAAAGCAATGCGCAACAAGATCAAAGAAAATCAAACCTGGCGTAATCGATGAAGATCAATAATCGGCGATGCGCAACTTTATTAATCGAGATCGGATTACAAGAGAGAGATTCTAAATTACAGGGCAACTCTTAATTGATAGGAAAGTAAATAAAGGAGTAAATGCGAGTTGTTTGATTTGTGTTGTTGTCTTTACTCGCCTTTGGCCATCTTTTATAGTGTATTGGCTGATCCCTCTTCGATACGCTTTGTCGACCACGATCCGTATCGGCCTTTACTTAGGCAGAATTTCAATGTTTGGATTAATATCGGTCATAATTCCATCTTTAACTTTTCCTTTCTTATCCGATATCGGCCAAAATATCCCTTTATCCTTAGTCTGACAATTTGGCCATATCTTTTACTAGGTTTTCTCATAGTTCATGCTTATAAGAGGTGCATTTGAGCATTCTCGTAATTTTGTATTTCAAAATAGGCTCAATGTTTTGGCCCGTAGGTACCTATGTAGGATAGTGGAGTTACCATCGGCTGACGAGATCAAGAAACGCAGGTATTGCAAGTGGCACCATTCGTTTTCTCACAATACTAATGATTGCAATATTTTTCGTCAACAGATCCAGTCGGCTATTGAGGATGGTCGGTTAAAATTCGCTGATGAGCCGACCATGCAAGTTGATGCTGATCCATTCCCTATTAACATGGTCCAATGTTCGAGCAAAGGGAAAGAACCGATGCATGATGAGCCAAAAAGGGATCGGCAAGTTGACATTCAGTCGACCTCAGGTGGTGGTCAGCGTTGAAGATTACGATCGGATCGTTACAAATAGAGGCCGATCATGAAGGGAAGAATTCAAGAACCATTAAACCCAAAGGAAATCCTCTGGTGGGTAAATGGTATAAAGCCGAGAAATCGCCATCAAGACAGCCAGCAAAAAGGCTGGGACCGACGTTTTCTCAGCTGATGGAGAAGTATGAAAGAATAGATAATCGACCACGATATCCTACTCGTCGGTCGGATAATTTGTATTACACTGAAAATGTGGAGAGTGCACATAGAAGGTGTCCTTTTTGGCAATTTTGTTGGGAAAGGGGAGTAGCATTGCCATCTCCATACACATGCTCGATGGAGTATTATCCCCAAGACGATTGGCCTAAACAATCGGCTAGAGATAGGCTGTCTGGGCAAATTCGAGACCATAACAAAAGTTACAGAAGGACTATTTGCGAAAGAATATCTAAACCAGATCAGGCATCAGACCAGGTTGTAACACAAAGGCTTAGTTCAGATCGGGAAAACTTGGCTGGCCAAATACGAAAGCTAGTAGAGCCCAAACCTAGGTGGTGCCCACCTGGCCTTAGCCAATCACAGCGCAGACGGCTTCAGAGACTAAGGACTCAAGAGATCAGAGAAGCCTATGCAGAAAAACAGAGGGATGAGACTTTTAGTGAGCTTCGTCCGATCAAGGTTATCAAGAAGGAATGGAGGAAAAAAGAACAGGTCGAGGAAGATTTTGAGTCGGCAGATGACCTGGATTCTCCTATGATTAGGGACGATACACCTCCGATGGATATCAATATGGTGTTCACATTGCCAGTCGAATTCAAAATCAAAACCGAATCGGCTAAAGAGACTTTTGCTCAGTCATGTTCAGGCGTCCAAAATACAATCTTTTAGAAACCAAGAGATGATCATCGGCATCTAAAACCATTGTATCTGAAAGGGTATATAAATGGCAAGCCGATATCAAAGATGCTGGTAAACGGTGGAGCTACAGTAAATCTAATGCCGTATACGACTTGCAAGAAATTGGGTAAATCCGATGAAGACTTGATTAAAACTAATATGTTTTTAAACGACTTCACAGGCGATCCCACAGAGGCCAAGGGCGTTATGGTTACAGAATTAACTGTCGGCAGTAAAACTTTGCCGACTGCATTCTTTGTCATTGACGCCAAGGGAAATTACAGTGTTCTGCTTGGTCGAGATTAGATTCACACCAACTGCTGCATCCCGTCGACTATGCATCAAGCGCTTGTTCAATGGAATGGAGGGGAAGTTGAAGTTGTCACAGCCGACACATCGGCTCATATCGCCATGGCCAGTTCTAATGCGAATTGGCAACACGAAGAAGCTGGATGTATATCGGGAAAAACGTTGGATGACTGTGACTTCATCTGTGTGAGTAAGTCAGGACTTATGCCGATCAGTGTCAAGCCAGGCACGTTTGATCGGACAAATGAAGTATTGCATCGATGGGGACAAGAAAAACAATGAAGGCGTTACAAGATAAAATGCAAAGCTATCGGCAGACAACAGATAGCTATGAGGCTATAGAAGATTTTCAAGAGATTGAAAAGTTGGGTCAAGGTTTCACGTCCACTGATCTGCTTGAAGAAGTCGATATAGGTAGTGGTGATAGGAAAAGACCAACTTTTATAAGCGCAAAATTAGATGTAAAACACAAAGAAAGATTGATCAAAATACTTAGAAATTATAAAGATTGTTTTGCTTGGGAGTATCACGAGATGCCGGATTTAAGTCGACAGTTGGTAAAACATCGGCTACCTATTAAACCAGGATATCAGCCGTTTAAACAGTACCCTAGACGTTTTAATCCGGCCCTGTATAATGTTATAAAAGAGGAAATAGAATGATTGTTGGAGGCAAAATTTATTAGGCCTTGCTGATACGCGGAATGGGTTTCCAACATTGTTCCAGTCATGAAGAAGAACAGGAAACTTCGAGTATGTGTCGACTTTAGAGATTTGAATAAGACGATGCCAAAAGATGAATACCCGATGCCCATAGCCGATATGCTTATCGATGCTTCATCAGGGAATAAAATCATAATTTTTTTGGACGAAAATACCGGATACAATCAGATATTCATGGCAGAAGCCAATATACCAAAAACAGCTTTTAGATGTCCTGGTGCCATAGGTTTATTCGAGTGGACGGTTATGACTTTCGGTTTGAAGAACGCTGGGGCAACATACCAGAGAGCCATGAATTTGATTTTTCATAACTTAATCGGTCATATTGTCGAAATATATATCGATGATGTTGTAGTAAAATCTGCAGATGACTTGCAACATTTGGCCGATTTAGAAAAGGTTTTTCAGAACATAAGATCGCATGGCTTAAAGATGAATCCTTTCAAATGTGCGTTTGGCGTGTCGGCTGGGCAGTTTTTGTGCTTCATGGTACATGAAAGAGGTATTGAAGTCAATCAAGCAAGGGTGAAAGCCATAGTTGAAACAATGCCGCCAACATGCAAAAACGAGTTCAAAAGTTGATCGGCAAGATTAACTATCTCCGAAGGTTTATCTCAAACCTTTTCGGTCGGATTCATGCTTTTACCCCACTATTGAAATTAAAGGATAATCAAGAATTCGTGTAGGGAATTGATCAGCAAAAGGCTTTTGACGACGTCAAAGAATATCTAGCTAATCCTCCGGTTTTGGCCGCACCATGAAAAGGGATTCCTTTCAGGTTATATATATCAGCTGAGGAGGAAACTATCGGAGCTGTTTTTGCACAGGAAGTCGATGGTAAGGAAAGGGTTATCTTTTATTTAAGCCGATGCCAACTTGATGCTGAAGTCAGGTACCCTTTCATTGAGAAATTGTGCTTGTCTTTATATTTCTCATGTACAAAGCTAAGACATTATATTTTAGCATCGGCTTGTAAGGTGGCCTGTAAAACTGATGTTATAAAATATATGTTATCAGCTCCAATTTTACGAGGTCGACTTGGCAAATGGGCTTATGCCTTAATAGAGTTCGACCTGATTTACGAATCGGCTAAAGCAGTTAAGGGACAAGTTTGGCCAATTTTATAACAGGGCATGATACTGCTGTCGATTTGGTATATGTATCCCCTTGGCAATTGTTTTTTGACGGGTCGATATGCAAAGAAGGTGATGGAATCGGTATTGTAGTCATATCACCCAAAGGGTATAAGTTTGAATTTGCATTTCGATTAAACAGTCGATGCTCAAACAATCAGGCAGAGTATGAAGCATTGCTCAAAGACTTGCAATTGTTAGAAAACATCGGAGTAAGTGCTGTTGAGGCATATGGGGATTCCATGTTGATTATACAGCAAATAAAAAGAGAATACCAATGTCGAGACGAAATACTGCTAAAATATTTAGAAGAATGCTTCAAGATTATCGGCTCATTTACATCATTTTCTATCGGTCATATCCCTCGAGAATCGAACGATAAATCAAACGCGCTAGCTCAACGGCATCAGGGTACAAAGATTTTGGCCGATATCATGTAACCGAACTAGTAGATAAAGCTGTTATGTGCATAGACACTGTTGATTGGAGAACATAAATAAAGAATTACCTGATCGACCCATCCAAGCCGATAGAACGCAAGATTAAGCAACAAGCTTTAAAGTATGTAGTTATGGACGACACGTTGTACTATCGGACGATGGAAGGCTTGCTGTTAAGATGTCTTGGAACCGAAGAAGCACAGGTAGCAATGGGTGAAGTACATGAAGGTATTTGCGGATCTCACCAATCGGCTCATAAAATGAAATGGATGCTTAGACGAACAGGTTATTTTAGCCGACAATGCTAGAGGATTGTTTAAAATATTATAAAGGATGTCAGACTTGTCAAAAATTTGGCAATATACAACTAGCGCCGGCATCGACCTTGCACCCAATTATCAAGCCATGGCCATTCAGAGGTTGGGGAATTGATGTAATCGGACATGGTGATACCGAGCTTCTGTTCTTTAATATCCGATGCAGTTTTTTCCATGGTTTGCTGGCCTTCTTGGATTTGTTTTTCGGTCTTGGCCAACTCTTTCAAAAGAAATTTCTTTGTATTCTCGAGCTTGGAGAGGGACTCTTTGGTCGACTCCAGCTGCTACGCATCGGCATCAAATTTACGTTTCTTCGCCTTTGCGTCAGTGACCAACTCATCCAGGAGCTTTTGATCGATTTCCTGGGCTTCACGGCGATTGATTCTGGCCTGCACTGCCTCTACTTCAGACCTCCTCTCGTCCAAGTGACAAACATTTAGGACGGCTTCCATGGCTTCAAGAGGTAGATCGGCTTCAACCGCCGCCATAGCATCACGGATCGGCTGGTTATTCGCCAGGATCTCCGATTGCGGCCTCATAACCAGCTCAAAAAGCTTGTTGAGTTTTTCTTTCATGCTTGGAGCAGAGGTGACGGCAGCCGACGCTTCCTTCGACACTTCAAGGATCTTCTTGATCTCTGCATCGTAGTCGTCGGTCGCCATGATCTCAGTATCATCAAGATCGGCCAGGGAAAAGCCCAACAAATTTGTCGGGTCGGAGAGCTCTGGCAGATCGGAGACCAGAGCTATTGGCGTCGGCCGTGAGTCTCGAGTGGCATGGATGAAATCTTGGGAAGACCAGCCAAGACCTTCGCAACTTGAGCTGATTGCGTCGGCTAAAAGAAGCAAATGAAGGGTAAGCCGACGTATTGAGAAATATGAGTTACTTAACGAAAGGTACGATTACTTACCTCTACAGTAGCTGACGCATGTGGCGAGCTCTCGCCGCTCTGCTCCTGGGGCTTCGATCCCCTCTTCGCCGGAGCCTTGGTGTATTTCGCTTTCTTTTTTTCTGAAAATATAATCGGCTAATGGTCAGTTGGATCAAGAGAAAAGGAAATAATGGCCGATTGTATTATGCTTACTTGGTTTTTTTTTCTCGATGTCCGACAAAGACGGACTCTGAATGCCTAGGGTACCCGAGGTGTACCCAGTGAGGCCAGTCGACTGGAGTGGCCTTTTGACTTGGCCACTGCCCGATTGGCCAGAAGCAGGCTTCTTGCCGGCAGCCTTAGTCTGCAGTACGACAATAAAGGTGATTAGAAAATGTATCTGGCAAAAGAATTGATGTACAAAGAAAATTATTCAAGCTGATACCTTATCAATATCTACAAGACTTGTGTTAGTGTAACCCGATGAACTAGCTTCACTGCTAGAATCGCTGTTAGACACTAAAGATGGCTTTGGCAGATCAGGAAAGAATTCCTTGAATATAAGCGACAGAGTCTTCTCCATGTATATACACTGCGATAGCCGACCACCATGTTGTAAAGCCTCCTGCCCGGCAAGCGTTCAAATAGAAGTGAGGAAGGCTACGAAGTTGAAGCTCATCAGCTAACTCCAAAACTAGCCCTGCTGAAGTGGCATTGCGAACCCTTGCTCTAGGTTAAAGTCGATCAAGAAGTGGCAGGCTGGGAATCACCTGACCAAAGCTGAGCTGCCTTGCGTTGACTGATGGGTGGTAAAACTCATACAAAGACTGGAATGTCCGATTCCTAGTGTGAAGGCCGACATGGAAGATACATGGAGAAATGAAAATTCTATACAAATCCAAGGTCTCCTGAGGCATCAAAGAACTATCGGCTTCCAAATGCAGAAATGATGGCCAAGGAAAATCGGCTGTGGCGCCATAACTAAAAAAGTCTTGCTGTTTGAAATCTTCAGTATCTAATTGTAAGAAGAAGGACAAGAATTTTCTGCAGCCGATGGGTGAAATCCTTGTCTCATTACTGGAGAACATTATGAACCTCTCACCAAAAGATCGGCATTCTCTGAACTGGATAAGTGCTCCCTCTGGTGTGTCTTCCCTCGGAAAAGGAGTTCCATCGGCTAAGTCCAAATTGAAAGAACGGCTGAAAAAGCAGTACAACCATATTTGCACAAACCACATCGGACCGCCTACGTTACCAACGGTAAATTTCCCAAGGCTAGTTAAAAGCCGACTCCTTATCACATAAAGCATCTGATACTTAGCACCGAGGAAGATTTTTCCTAGTGCTAGCCGACATCCTTCGACGAGCTGTTCTGCTATTACTTGATAAACTTGAGTAGTCCCAAGGGATGCCCCACAAAACAAAAAGCGATCTAGCCAAAGGTTCAGAAAGGCAACGTGTTCTTCGTCCGACACCAGGCCATTAACTTTATTATTGTTTCCGATATATTTGGCCCAACCTTCACCCTTAGATCGGATAAGTTTATACTTCGGTTTTCCACTAAAAGCTTACACTTGTTCACCATCTGGCCGAAGGCAGCACAACTGAGTAACATCCAAAAGAGTTGGGCCGATGGGACCGGTGCGGAACAAAAAAGTGTTAAAACAATCCGACCAAAAATAACAGGCCGTGGCCACCAAGGGCTCATTGGCTTCTGGGTCGGCTAGAGAAAGAGGAATACACTCGGCTATACTCATTTTCTCCCATTCATCCCTCTTTTGGGCTGCCACTCTGATAAACCAATTTCTCCACCCCTTGAGAGCTGTCGACCAGGCTCTAAAACTTTTATTCCAACCTTCTATGTTATGACCAGAAGCCGATAAAGGTAAACGAGGGATTTCTTGGTTTGTGACGGTATAGACGTCTAGATTTCCCAAAGGACCCAAAAAATATTGGTCTTTGCTATGCGGGATTGGAATGAGTACCTAGCTTGGGTCCATTGCAGCTGATCAAGGAGGATGATTGAGCTAAGGATTGCTTCGGAGGTCCGTCAAACAAAAAGCTTAAGCCGATTGCGGACAGTGCGAGAGCTCGAGCGCGTGAAGAATGACCGAGTGGGGGCCGCATTATATAGCATGGTGAAAATTTGAAACAACGGGAAATGAATCTCAAAAGACGCAAGCAGTTAAAGCGCACTACACGCATGTCCGAAAATTACGGCGCAATTAAAGCAGCAGTTACTGGGGGAAAGTTACCAACTAGCCGATGAAGAAGCCGACAGTTGTAATTTTTAAAAAAATGACAAGTCATCTCTCAAAAATGGGGGCATATGTTTGCACCAGAATTTGGAAAGGCTAGTCAAAATCGGCAAGAAAATCAAACGTACGGAAACTAACATACGATTTGGAAGGATTTGAAGATATTTGGCAACGGCAAGATCTTTGAGGAAAAACTATCCGAGATAAAGCCGATAAAGATCAGGTTTTGAAACGTGTTGTAATAGGATACGATCGGCCGACGAATATAAAAGAAGGGCCAAAGCAAGCTGCGAGACATACAACACAATCAAACACACCAATTTACATTACTTTTTCTGTCGACTATGAGTAGTTCTTGTAATTTAGTCTTTGTAATTCGATCTTGATCAATAAAGTTGCGCATCGCCGATTGTTGATCTTCTTCAAATTACGCCCCAGGTTCGATTTATTCTGATTTTGTTGCGCATCGCCTTGTTCAGAATTGATCTACCTTTATCCTCTGATTAGCCTTAATCGGCTAATTAGAATTACCCTGTTACCTTGATTTAATCGGCTTCAAGCTGATTGAGTCTAATCCGATTGATCATCACGATCGGCTTTTAGTGAATTTCATATTTTTACCTTGTTGATTACAGGTCAAATCGACTGGCACGCTCTGAACCAGGTGTTCGTTTGGTGTGCTGTTGTCAGAGACCCTACTTCAAGTTTTTGACGCCAACAATTTGTTAGGCAGATAGAGGGGCCTATGAATTAAAGGACTAACACAAAAATAATTATTTTAAGTTTGTCAATAATAAGATTTTTTTTCGTTACAGGATTTATGCATACGTGCACATACTACCCCACGTATACACCACTCATGAATGTGTCCTAACTGTGAACTAAGTTTCCTAGAAGACAAAGAATTGGATGTTTTTTTTCTGAAAACATAAATGGCACTGCTTCATAAATGATACTGCTTTAATTGTGCTGTTTTATTTCTGAGTAAATTTTACAATACCACACTACCTTTAGTAGAACATTATAAGACCACACTTTTAACTAATAATTTTAGATAACCACACTTCCTTTTGTATAACATTTCGTAAAACAACACTTTAAGTACCTAATAGTCAAGATCCACTTGTCAGTCTCACAATAATTTAGAATATAGTTTTACTTTTCTAATTTCTACAAGAATTGTTTCTTATAAATTTTTATGTACAATTATGAGTTCAACCTGGGCCTAAACGAGAGTATTTGTAACATCCTAAAATTTGGCTCAAAATAACATTATAATATTATTCAAGCATTTTGCGGATATCTGAATTGTTGGAATTATATTGACATTATTGGATTTTATTTTGTATTTTGAACTTTGTTCAAATATGGATATTATTTAATTCTGTGAAAAAATTAATAAAAATATTTTATTTAAGTTCAAAATGTCTGAAAATATTTTTTTTCGAATTTTTATGGTATTTTTATTATTTTATTTTATGTATATTATTTTCTGGGATTATTTTAAATAGAAAAGTTTTGGAAAAATAAAGAAAAGTATCGGGCCGATAGCTCTATTCGGGCCCAGCCCGGTCCGATCTAGCGTGGCCTAATCCACTGCATACCTCGGTTTTGGACCATTGGATGTCGATCGTGTGGCTGTGGATGGATCGGATAAGTGGAACCCTAGTGAAGCTTTTGACCGTCGAATCTCGATCGAAGGGCTGATGTCAGTCGAGTTTGACGAGAACTCTAAGTAATCTTGGCCGTTGAATCTATGTGCGGCCCAGATTTAGTTGTGCGGAGTGCATCATAGACGCTCATCTTAACGCGTGTTCGGGTGGTGGCCGTCACCCCCACGAGTCTCTATTCAGAGCTGGTTGTCGTGACCGCCATGGCCTCCTCCTCCGTATCTTGCTCAACTTGGTTGCCCGAGCTCTAATAAGGAGTGCATCGGCTGCGCAAAGATATCTTCAACGAAAGCCCTCCATCAATTGCAAGGAACTAGCCGTCTTTTCGTCAGGATCAAAGAACTTCAAGGAGAACTGCTAAAATCTTTATGCCGTTGATTCGTCACCGTTGGTGAATCTCAGAGGTAGAGGGTGGTCCTGTTAGCATCGTATCGTCGAGATCTACCCTGTGCCACTTTGCCTTCGCCAAAGAACTGCCAAGTCGCCGTCGCACCGGAGAGCCCGTCTCGTCGAGGTTTGCAATCATCGTCGTCACTATTCCAGCCTGCTGGCGAGATCTTGCCATTGGTACCAATTCCAATCGCCGGTAGTGACCCTTGGACCCCGTGTCGCCGCCGCTGAGGTGGCTGACCCGGTGATGGACATGTATCGGCCACGTGGGCTCCATGTCAGTGGCATTGCGTGCATGTCGTTGGCGTAACAGATGCGTAGCGCTTGCGTCGGCAGTGACATGTCGTGGTAAGGCCCACATGTCGGTTGCCGGGCTGTGAGTCCAGTGCACCGTGGGTGGACCCATTCTATGGACTAATGGCCCCATGTTTCAGCCTTTGGGCTTTTTTGGATTATTTATTTACCTGCTGACGTCAGCGATGACACAATAATTAGGATTTTCGATATAAAAATAATTCAGAGAAATATTGATTTTTTTATTTACTATATTTTTCTTTTATCCAAATCTTTCGAGAGCCCGTTCTTCATACGAGCTCCGATTCAGATGTAACATCCCAAAATTTGCCTAAATAGTATTTTATTGACATTTGTGCATTTTATGATTTTTCTGGAATTTATTTGGATTTTTCTGGATTTATTTAAATTAATTGCAAATTAAGTGTTTTGGCCTTTTATTGAAATCTATTTAAATTATTGCAAAGTTAATATAAAGTTTTGAAAAAATATTTTATTTGAGTCCAGAATGTCTCAAAATATTTTTGAGATTTTTCTTGGATTTTTCCTGATATTTTTCTTGCCTAAAATGAATTAAGTTATTTTCTGTAATTATTTTAATTCAAAACTCTTTAAAACCCACGTGAATGCGATCTTGGGCTCGGCGGTGTCATCGTGCTGCGCCCAGTGGCGCGGCCGTTAGCCCAGGATTCCAGGAGAATCGCGTCGGCTCGTTGGATTGCAATCGTGTGGCTTGCGTCGTGCCGCGTGGCCAAGTTCGCCCAGCCGTGGGATCGTGATCGCGTGGACAGGATTGGCCGTGTTTTTTCGTAACCCTAGCCAATCGTAGCCATTGATCCAAGTGATGGTCTGGATTAGATCTCGTTGGGGGAATCTGGTGCGTCCGTTGTGCCACGTGGACGGTCGCCGTGCGGCCGTCTTCGAGTGGGACTCTGGCGTCGTCGCCGTATCCGAGATGGACTCCGCCGCCGCGTCGGTTAGGATCCCAAGCGCCGTACGCGGCCGTCGAGGGCTATAAATAAGGGGGGGTAGGGCCCCAAGGTTCGCAGTCGTGCGCCGCAGCTTTTGGTCGGAGTGGTTCCTCGAGAGCAACCTTAGAACGCAGCCGCGAGCTCGCCGGAGTTGAAGCTTGGAGCCGCCGCGGTTTTTGCCCGAGAACGTCGCCGATCCGCCGTCTTCCGTCGTTTGGGCTGTGGGAACGATTCACCGAATCGTGCCGCTTCGGATCCCCGTCGTCTCGTCGCCAGAAGCCCGCCGGAGCGCCGCGCCGTGGGTCGTCTTCTCCATCACCGGTGAAAGGCGCCGTCGCGCCATCGTCGTTTCTTCGCGCTCGCGTTCAACCGTCGGATCTTGGGGTAAGCCATTGGATGAAGGACGCGTGGTTCAAACCCTAGATCGAATCAAAGCCGTCCGATCGAATCTGTGCGTGCCAAATCGCACCGTCGCCGCAACCAATTGCGTGCCGCCGCGTGTCAAGCGCTGGTGCCGAGGCGTCGTGAACCGGGTTCACCGTGGTCCAGCGCTGCGCCGTGGACTCAGTCTGTGCACCGAGACACGTGTCGCACTGTGATTGGTTCCAGATCAGGGCTGATGTCACGCTTGCGCAATAATCGGTTTCTCGGTTTAAAAATATTTCTGTTAAATTCGGTTTTCTAATTTCTGTATTTTCAGAATTAATTCAAACTTCAAAAGGCTATATCTTTTGTATCTTAACTCGGATTTGAGTGATTCAAATTTCTAAAAATTTGTAAAATTGAGATATATTTAATGGTGAATTTTATTTGATTTTTGGAGTTCACTTGCTCTCTGTTTTGGTATTTATTTTCTTTTCTCCTTCGGTATGCGTAGACGTTGAATTTTGCGACGCTTCAGAGGAAGATCCAGCGACTCAAGAGCAAGCTCCAGATCAAGATCAGGACCTATTCCAAGGCAAGTTGTGCTTTGATCATGTTGAACCCATGTTTATAAAATTGCTATATTGTTTTACTTTATTGCATAGTATTTCAAGTATACAATTGTTTCAATCTAAATTGGGATCTAGTTAATCTACCCATATGATCTATACCTTACCTTGTCATTGTATGCCATGATCTATTGTCACCCTAGATTGGTTCATTATAGCTGGTTTGTAATAATAATCAACATGGGATGGTTAGACCGTATTAGTTGCTTAGCCATGCCACGTCATCACATGTGATTGAATCATTGATAATTAATCTTGACTAATGGAATATGGAACGATGTTATGAACTTGTGTGTCATGTGGGATCACACGATGAGATTGAGTTGTTGTGGCGAGTCATGTCACGCAACGATGTTGAATTGTTGATGCCATGTGGTGCTTGGTAATCAACTTGCGTGATATTCACTTAGATTGGGGCAAGTGACAAGGGGCGAGTATGCCAAGGTGGGCCTGATGGGCAGAGGGTATGTGGAAGTCTTGCCTTGATCACTCTAAGGACTTAACCTTGCAAGCCTTTGACCTGAGTCAATCATGCAACCACATGTCTGGTGTGGGCCAGCCTAGCTGATTAATTTGCAAAGTCTTAATTTTGGTACTATCGTCGTCGGTGTGAGTTCCCGAGTTATGGAGTAATTCACATGGCGCAAGAGGGGGGCCCTGGATGTGGTAACCAGTCCCACCAGTGTTGAAACCTTAGCGGGTGGTACGGGGTTAAGCCAGCGCATTGTAAAGGCTTTGTTATAATCACTCGCCTTGGTGGTGTTTGGTTGAATCGCGTGGGTAAAGTGCATAACCTCTGCAGAGTGTGAAACTATTCGGATAGCCGTGCTCGCGGTATTGAGCAATGCTCGGGAATTACAGTTAAGGGTTAGCTTAATTAAATGGACAACTTGGTTGGGATGGCGGAATGCCATGTGGAAGATGGAATTTGACTTAGAATTGGAAACTTGGTTTACTTCAGAAATGCTGAATCTATTTACTATCATTATTTGTTTTACAGTCTTTATAATCTATTTATTATAATTGTTCATAAATGCTGCTTATTGCAAAATAGCCATGATAGCCTATCCATTGGAATAAGCCTTACATATAGTTACATAGAATTGCATTCTGTGCACAACTTGTTGAGCGCTTTAAGTACTCACCCTTGCCAACAACAATAATCAACAGTTGAAGAATCTACACCTGTGTTGGAGGAGGAATTCCAGGAGGACACGAGTCATTAGGGTCCGAACCTTGTCGGTTGCCTGTGGTGAACTGATGAGCTATCTACGTTTTCTACTTTCCGCTGCTTAATTCTTAGCTTATATTTCCAGTTTTGCCCTGCGTGGCTTAATAATGTAAGTCGGTCATAAGATCATACACTTAGCTATATCAATAAATGGAGTACTATTCTATTATCGTTGAGTATGATATGATATGTACCGATGTTGAGCTGTGTGCACTAGCGTTGATCCTGGGACTAGTGCGGTAAACACAGTGGGTTCGAATCAGTGGATTCGGGTCCTTACATCAGAGATTCAAATTTTTAAAAATTTGTAAAATTGAAATCTGTTTAATAGTCAATTTTAATTGATTTTTGGAGATTGTTTGCTCTCTATTTTGGTATTTATTTAGTGTTTTCTCTCGTTACGCGTAGATGTTGAAGTGCTCGCAGCATCCGAGGAAGAATCGTTCACTCAAGAACAAGGTCCAAAGCAAGAATAAGAGCTTTTCTAAGGCAAGTTGTGCTTTAATCATGTTGAACCTAGTTTTACAAAGTTGCTATGTTAATTTAAATTATGCATGATATTTTATGTGTATAACTGTTTCAGAATAGTTTGGGATCTAGTTAATCTATCCAATTGAATTATACCCTACCTTGTCATTTGTATGCCATGATTAATTGTCACCCTAGGTTGGTTCATTAATAGTTAGTTAATATTAGAAATCAACATGTGTTGGTTAAATCGTGTTTAGTATACTTAGCCATGCCACGTACAACTCATGATTTTGGTATATCAATTTAATCCTGGTTAATGGAATATGGAATATGTTTATGGAATTAGTGTGTGAGGTGTTAACACACAATGAAGTTGAGTTATAGTGACGGGCAGCATAATTGACAGTCTCAGGTATTTTCTTCACACACGTCCTGATTTGGCATTTTATGTTGGCATGAGTAGACATATGGAGAAGCCTACAACAGAACATATGGCAGTTGTGAAACATGTAATGCGGTATGTAAAAGGTACATTGCATTTTAGGTGTGTCTACTAGACGAAAGGGGAAAATATGGAGCTAGTCGGCTACTCTGATAGCGATTTAATTGGTGATACAAATGACAGGAAAAGTACTTCGGGTATGATATTTTTCCTTGGATCGAATCCGATTAGTTGGAGCTAAAAAAACAAAATGTAGTTGCCTTGTCTTCCTGTGAAGCGGAATACATCGCAGCATGTGCAGCGGCATGTTAAGGAGTATGGCTGGGACGTTTGCTGGCTGATATGTTGGAGGTGGATGCTGAAAAGGTTATTCTCAAGATTGATAATCAGTCCGCAATTGCATTGTGTAAAAACCCGGTCCAACATGAGAGAAGTAAGCACATAGATACTCGGTTTCATTACATAAGAGATTGTGTGGAAATATGAGTTATAGATGTGCTACATGTTCCCACTAAAGACTAATTGGCTGATATTCTGACAAAGTCTCTTGGAAGAATAAAGTTTGAAGAGATGAGAGAGTGAATTGGCGTACAGGTCGTTGGGAAAAAAGGAAGTGAAAGATAATCAGATTAAGGAGGAGATTGATATGTTAATCAAGTTGTCTTTGAGTCTAAGTTAGAATCAGTTTCGTTTGTTCAGCACCAAAGTTAGTAGTCAAAGTTAGTTTTCGGATGTGGAATAGTGTCCGAGTCGTTTTGTTGCTTTGGTTTAGGAAGTTACAGTTTCCGTATTGTACTGCTGGATTGTAATCCGGATACATGTAATTCTGCTATATAATGAAGTAATAAATCAGAAAAGTGGTGAGCCGCAACACCTCGCAAAACGAAAAGTAGTTGTTTCTTCGTGCACAGTTTGCCTTGTCTGAATAATTCATACGAGTTCTACATACGAGGACTTTCAGAGTTTTTCTCGCTGGGCATTAAGCTCCTAGGCGTATATACCAACAGTGGAATCAGAGCATCAGGAACAACGTAATGGCCGGCGACGAAGCCTCGACGGTTGGTGATGAAGTGTCTCCATCAAAGAGCGGCGCGAACGTCAGGACGACGACAAGAAGCACCATGATACCGATTCAATACCCAATGTTAAGCGAAACGAATTACGGCATATGGGCTATCAAGATGAAGATCATCTTGCGTTCGCTTGGGGTATGGTCGGCGATTAAAGATGGAAACGAAGACAACGACAAAGATCAAGGCGCTATGGTTGCTATTTCTCAGGCGGTACCAGACCAAGTAATGATGGCAATCGTGGAGAAGCAAATGGCGAAAGAAACATGGGACGCACTCAGGGAGATGCGTGTTGGCGAAGATCGTGTCAAGAAAGCACAGGCACAAATGCTGAAAAGGCAATTGAATCAATTGCAAATGAAGAATTCAGAAACTATCAACGAGTTCTCCATGAAACTCACATCACTGGTGGGAGAGATATGCTCACTCGGAACAAAACTTGACGAAAGCGATGTCGTCGAAAAACTGTTTGCTTCGGTTCCAGAACGTTTTCATCCGATCGTTGGAACTATCGAACAGTTCAGCGATGTTGCAAGTATGTCGGTCTCGGAGGCTATCGGTCGTCTCAGAACTTTCGAGGAAGGCTTCAAGGGGCGACAACACTCAAAAGAAAGAGGAGATCAACTACTCTTCACCCAAGCTGAGTAGTAGGCAAGAAGGTTGAAGGGAAGACGTGATGAAAGCTCAAATAGAGGAGGACGTCACAGGAGAGGTCGTGGATGCAGGCATGAACATGACGGAGGCCGAGGCAATGGTAAACGTGTTGTCGACGAACGAAAGCCATGTACCTTCGACAAAACTAAGGTTAAGTGTTTCAATTGCAATAATTATGGACACTTTGCCAAAGAGTGTCCTAAACCAAATCGCAAGGAGAAGGCAAATCTCATTGCGAAGCTAAACAATGACGAGCCAGCATTGTTGATGGTTGAAGCTTGTGAATTAATTCACACGGTGCCAGAACCTAACGAGGAGGTTTTCCTGCATGCAGATAAAGTGGTGCCAAAGCTCAGCGGCACTCAGAATAAGGTATGGTATCTTGATACCGGCGCAAGTAACCATATGACTGGATGTGTTGAAAAAATTGTAGAGCTTGACACAGTTAAATTTGGAAACTGATCTGCTGTTGAGATACAAGGAAGAGGGTCAATGTTGGTTGAATGCTTCACTGGAGAACATCGAATCCTCACGAATGTTTATTACATCTCGAGCCTGAGAAGCAATATAATAAGTCTCGGACAATTGGATGAGAACGATTGCAAGATTGAAATCGAAGGCGGAGTTATGTCCATTTTGGATAGGACGCGCAGATTGCTAGCCAAAGTTGATAGATTAAGTAACCGGCTTTATGTATTGCACATTAATCCAGCATATCCAGAGTGTCTCTTGACAAGAAGTATTGAGGAAGCTTGGCGATGGCATGTAAGGTATGGTCATGTAAATTTTCATGCTTTGAAGGATCTAGCTTACATGAAGATGGTGCGCGGTATGCCTATGATCGAGCACGTGGACCGCATCTGTGATGAGTGTTTGATCGGCAAGCAACGACGAAGTTCTTTTCCAGCTACAGCACAGTACAGAGCTCAGGTTCCTCATGAGTTGTGGCATGGAGATTTATACGGGCCAATTACTCCTGCCACACATGGAGGGAAACGATACTT